>OZ026515.1:142412651-142667651 GCA_964019695.1 Loripinus fragilis
TTTCCAACGATTTTCATCATTTAGAACCTAAAACTTACGTTAGAATCAAAAGTTTGAATTTCGGATGAAGGCTTGTATCATTTACATGCACATGGCATAAAATGTAACGTCAAGCCACTGACGCCTAACCATATAACGTTTTGTTTAGGGGACATGAAAATTCATTTATTTTAAGATCCCCATACTTGTTGATTTACAACAAATAAAAGGTTTCATATATATTCAAACCAGGACGCGATAATAAAATCCGTGCTAAACTTTTGTTGGGCAGTATATAACTACAAAATATGTTAACAGTCTCTACCGAGTCCCATCGTTTTGTTAAACACGGTTAGTAGTCATCTTAACAGCCAAAGAGAAGTTATCTAACAATAAGTTATTAAACGATTGACGTAGACAATAATTTGGGAAAAAAGACAGGTTTCGAGAACTAGTTAAAATTTGAGTTTGGTGTTTGAATTCGGAGCATCCTTTTTGCAGTTTTTTCAGACTAGTTAGATATTTCATTAGATTTCAACAATTTATTGTCACTGCGTTGTGTTGATTCTGAATACATCTTACCGTCCATCAATATAGTCTTCGTCGTTTGTAAATTCTGTAGCTGTGTTACATAGGTATAATTCAGCAATTTATTTCATCCATCAACATATGTTTTTTTTAATTACAAACTCTTATATAGAGGCCTGTTAATGATGTTACTATTAGATTCAAACTTTTAAAAGCGTAATATCGCTTACTGCAGGCATTTATAAACAGATTGGTTCTTAGAGCTGGTCTAGTGAGCCTGAACTTGGTTTCATTTTCCATTCATTTTTCGCGAAAATATTCAACCAAACGACGTTTTCGATTTAAAAATTTGTTTCTTTTATATATTTTTGAAGTATTCATTTTAATTTATATTAAATCATTCTAAAAAAATAGTAACTGGTAATGCACCAAGCGAAAAACATACATAAATGCCCTGTGTAAAAATAAATATAGAATGGTTTACATAAAAAGAAACTGAATGAATAATAAATCTAAGAAAAATGGTTGTATGCTGCAAAATATCAAAATTGTCCTCTGTATCGCTCCATATAACAAAATATGCAACATACGAGTATAGTTTGAAAAGAAAGATCAGATACATTGGGACTATTATTTAAACTCGTTACTTTAATTTGGATTTGTCCAAGACTAAATATTTTGCAAACATCTTTTATTTGAAACGCATTTGATAGACATATTATATGCAAGGACTCAAATAATGTCTGGAGATACTTTTGTGAAACATAATTGTAAACCATTACCATTTTAGAATTATAACTTATGATGTTATTATTATAAGGTCTTCAAGAAATCTTTGAAATGGCAAGTGAGCGACCCTTATTAATAAATGCATTACTTACTTTAACCACATGACGTAGTGTCTTGGAGTGGTATAACGCTATGTAATAATCGATAAATATCTAGTGGTTTTCAGTTTTGCATTACACGAACCTGTGGCGAGTTTAATAAACTTCGTGTTTGTCATGCTTTCTTGTCTGCTCATTGCAGTCTTGTGGTCACCTGCTGGGAAAGGGCTAACCTCTTGGCTCTCTTGTATGTGTTGTTTTCTTGTTATTTGTCACTTTTCCATGTGGTGTCCTGGGTCGGTGTGGTATTTGATTGTATCGTTTCCTGATCGTTGTTTTCTTAATTACTTTCATATAAAATGACCAAAAATGTGTAAGATTCTTTTTATGATATGATCATCCAACCTTCAAAGTGAAATTTTTCATTGAACAGCTACGTTTTTGCCTAGGACGTCGTCATATCGTCATAAGTTCCCGCCAACGTGGTATGCAACGTACTGAAAATTGCGTTTTATTACACCATGTTATCCCACTAAATAACAGCGACCGCGCAATATGATAAATAACTATTTTAAGAGTTAGAGGCTATATCTGATGTTCTTTTTTGTATCAAACGGATAGTTATGGTGAAGCTGCTTTGACGAAAATTGCACGACTCAGAGGCTGTCATCAGAAAATAAAATGTATGCAAAGATCAAGTCACAATAAAAAAACAAACATAAAGTATAAATATTAACAATAAAATCTTTGCGTTGACACATTCGAACGGCTATTAACCTACGTTGCACTATAAAGAGATGGCCACTGAGAGATTCCATATTACCTCTAGCAGCATAATTAGAGGATATTACACAAGTACTCGTGTATTTTGGAATTTATTACACGAGTTGAGCAAAACAGATAAAATGCGAGGCTGACAAAATATTTTCCACGTTAAAAAAATTCAATAATCCAGGAGCACGAATGTTAGATTCTACAAGAGGGGTTTTATTTTATTTGAACAAATTTGAAAATACCGTCACGAATTTATTACTCATTATATTTGGTAATAATCGATTTCAATAGGTTAGTCTGATCTCCAGGAATACGCAGTCATCAAGAAAATAGTTCTTAATTGTTATTTTCCGGTTTGAAATAGTGTCTGAAGATGAGAAGTCGAATTCAAATCTGTTCAAATAAATCTGAAACAGGTCTGACACTATTTGTTTTAAAATCGCGTTTTCACGCGGAGCTAAGATTTTGCCATACGCGACGTTGAAATGGATGTCTTTTATCGATTGTAATACATAACATTATTTCACTCTCAGACGCGCGACGTGATGTGATAAAAGTCGGATAATGTTTCTATAAGAAAGATATCAATGGTCCAAACATTTCCTTTTTGCAAAAAGTAACCAAAGAGAACGAAACGAATGTGTTATACCCAAAAAAAGTAAGTGAGTATGATCAGGAAATACCACAATCACAAACCGTTAGAGTATGAAAAGCATTTAGTACATTTGCCATTAGCCATGGAGAAAACATTTCCTTAAGCCAAACAATTGTAATTCCTTTGATTTGCTATGCTAGACGAAATACGGCATATTAACACATTGATGAACATACCTTCAGTTTGGAGTCCTCTAAAAGCATTATTAGACATTTCTACCAAAGCATCAAGAGGCGACACAAGACTCAGTGTATTGTTAATTCCTTGTTGTTTTGTCTCATCAAAATGTTCTACGTCTATTTCTTCTTCCGATGATAAATCGTCATTATTTGAATGTGTTTCATCACTGGGTGGAGAACTTATTCTTGGAGATGTACTCCAGGGCCGAACGATTGTACCCCTATTTAGTCTATTAAAACAAGAGCTGGATTCGCGGTTAGTAACATTACATGTAGTAGAGTTTGTGGTTTGTGCTCCTGCACATGCTTCCCTATCTCTGTTTTCATGTACGTCCGATAAAATGTCTTTAATTTTAAAAGACCTTACATGTTTGGTTTTTGTTTTCCTATTAAGCAAACGAATGACCTCTAGACGGCGCAATTGTTCCAAATGATTGCAGACCACAGGCGGATTAACCAGGACTTGAGACTCAAAGAAACATTTGGCATCCAACATATACATCTGTTGTTCGTGGTGTAAACGAAGAACCATTTCTAGATCCATTCCCTATATCTAATCTCAAAAAAAGTTCATAGCTTGCAGTGAGTTGCTGTCCACTGATTTTAAACGTCCGAAAACCTAACACAGCGTTGTCCTCATTTAACTTAAGTGTGATCATCAGATAATAAAGTGATGTATGTAACAAGACCTTTTGACTTTTATCACTTTTAAGCTAGCCCGGTGTGCGTTTCTCCACACGGTCCAACACTCAAAGTGTCACCTCGGTATTTAATTAACATTAAAATATCCTCCGCACTGAACTTTTACATATCCCATTATTATCTGTCCAATTGACCAAATGTAGAAATACATTTCATTTATGTGTTTACGAAGATACATCCAGTATTGTGGTCACATCTTTTCAATCAATAATATCGGAATACCACACATACTGTGATCAATTTTATAAAACGTCAAATGTAATCAGTTTTGAAAACTCAGTCAATACTATAAATCACTGAAATAAGACAAGGGGCGGGGAATTCAATGAAGTCATCCAATTGTAGATGGTCTGACAAGCATCAGGCTTTATGATAATGAGGAAATTACCGCATACGACTCGCATAATTTAGTCGCACCGAGTAAAATTGTTGTTTTTATAGGGTAATAGTAATTTGAAGGGTGAATATTGTGATGTTTTGACCAGTGACATATGCAAGAGGTGTTTCATGTTTATTTGAACAAATTTGAAAATGCAGTTACTAATTTATTGCTCGTTATATTTGGTAATAATTGATTTTCATGGGCTAGTCTGATCTCCAGGTATACGCAGTTATCAAGAAAACAGTTCTTAATTTTCATTTTCTTGTTGGAAACAGTCTTTGAAAATGAGTAGTCAAATTTTAAGCGTTTAAAAATGCCGTCTGAAACGAAATGTACTAAATCTCTCTCGAACAATTTCTCTAAAAATATGAAGTTTTTCTCTTGGAACATTTTATATATTGCACATAAATAATTAAAGTATGTTCTGTTAGAAAACAAAGCATTCCAGTTGGATATTTACTTTTTGCAAACAACTTGAACATCAAATTTGAGAGTTAACAGTTTCCATAGCAACACTAAAGTGTATGCAAAACTCTCAAATACAATATTTGGTGATCAGTTATATCAGCGATAGATACTTAAAATATCTAAGAAATAGAGTCGGCTGTGAGTTTTGAGAATGTGTTTTTAAAAATTCTTCCGAGACACATCTTAACAGGTGATGCCCATTTGGGCACTTTTATGGAAGAATTTATTTGGCGCAGTTTCCGAGCAAAAACAGACACACATAGGCTGGTTCTCATTTAAATAATAGACTGAATGTTCCTCTAACGTAAAAGAAAGTCTCACATATAAATACGTATTTTCTTAGGAGATACATCCGTTTGAGCTCTTAAAATCAGTTGAAGGGGTGTGGGGGGGGTGGGGATGTGTTTAGGGCCGCCGTGTTATGGCTGTGCTTTAAATTACCAACTTGTCTATTTGGCAGTACCAGGGACACGTCCGTTATGTATGCCAAAGCAAAAATTGTTTGTTTATCTATATACATCAGAAAAAGGGAAATTCAAATCTGTTCAAATAAACATGAAACAGGTCCCGTATTTTAGCCCCAACGCTCGAGGCTTTGCTTGCCGTTTTCTATTTTAAAAGAATTTTTGTACTGGTCTCATACGTGTGTTGTTTCGTGCTAGGCCTCGATTGTTTGATAAAGTGATATGTATCCTTTCTTAATTTCGAAATTCACACAATTAAGACCTAGGCCTAATTACTGCATACATTGCATAACAATTAAAAAAGCATTAAAATCATTAAACTTTACAGAGTTTCAAAGATTTTTGCCATGAAAACCTTATTAAATGTGTTTTAATACCTTATTAAAATGCTATAAATAATGGAAAATAAAAGTTCCGTAAACTTGCAACATATTGACAGTACCATTAGATTAAGAACACCATTAATTCAGGACTCATTAAAAGACAGTTACTTTTTAATGGTATGCAATGTAATGGGATTTTCATCACCATGAAGTTTCTATTCAAATTAAGGTTTTAAGGGCAATTGAAATTCCATTTAAATCTAGTTGAATATCGATGTTGATCGTTAACTTGCTATACAATAGTTGGGTGGCATTACAATTTTAGTGGTATGCTGGTCAGCTTTTTGTATAACATGAATAACATGAATGCCATTAGTAATGTGTTACAGTAAATGGTATAGACATGGTACATGGATTAGAATATATCAGGCTGTAATCAGTAGACTCATGTCATAATCCTGAACCCGTGATTAAACTTAAACATATTGTCACGATGGCATGTCAATAATTTAAGCTATCATTTTGAAACTTGGTGTATCAATACTTTATTTCCCATAAAGTAAGTGAGTATGACCAGGAAATGCCACAATTACATAATTTGTACTCATTATTTTAAGTGTCATTGATACAATTGCGAAGAAAGTTCAATTATGCAAAATGATCTAGTTACAAAAATAATTTGGCATAAATAAAGGAAACAAACGATAGCATGCATAATTCATTATTTACTTTTTTCTAACTTTTTGCTGGAACATTATCGAAGAAACGATATTTTTCAAATATGAAATGCGGTACTTTCTATTTCTATTTATCTATCACACCCACACACTCACGATGGCTTCTTATAGTCTGTAATATGTGCTAGAGCTATGTGCATTCTAACTCTTGTTCCGAAGAAATGATATGTACCGTTTTTGCTCGTCGCAAAACACGTCCATTAAGCAAATAATTAATGGCATAATTTTTGTCTTTATTACCTTTGCAACATCTATTGTATTTGCGCATCGGGTTAAAGTAAAAATGTAACACGTAATAAACAATTTATTTGACTAAACAAACTTTTAAACGTTAAATACAACTTAACGGAGCATCGAAGTCATAAAAACAGCTGTTGATAAAAAAGTAAGTGAGCATTATCAGAAAATACCACAATCACATACTGCAGACCAACCCACGGCACCGCGAGGAAAAGCCAGAGAACATATACAGTAACAAGACATCCGAAAGACAATAAAAGCTAAGCAACTAGCTTTCTCTTCCTCGTCAAGATGATTGCAAAACTAGAAAGGACACAGAGGAATGTATACCAAAACAAATACGTAGACAGAACCCACACAATGGGAGGTACATACAACAATAGATCAACAACAGCAGAACCACCGCCTTAGAACAGACAGCAGCCTAAGCTACTAGGGGGCTTAAATGCATTTTACAGGCGCCTGATTCTGTTGCCGTTAAAACAAAAAAATATTTAGCTCGCAGGGGGGTTTCCTAACTAATGCAATGCATCCTCACAAGGAAACAATCTAATCAAATTAACACTCTATGATGAAACAAAGAAAAGGGCTCATGACTCACAGATAGACAGAGCTAAAGAAAACCTCAAGTTGAGTTACAGTGGGCATAGCCAAAACAAGCACCAGACACCAACCAACGGATAATAGCTTTACGCTAGGCCCGTCATTGAGTCTGAGGCCTGACCGTCGTGAAATTAAAGAGGTAACCATAGCTATAAACCGTGATTGGGTTTGCAACCAGGCATGCAGACTGTCGCATGATATATATGTTGTATCCCACTTTTTTATAACGTGTAATCATCTTTAAGTAACATTGTTTTGAGGTAAATGCTAGATGAGCTGATTTTTGTCTGGAGCAGTTATGATCAGTTAGTAGTAATCTACATTAGAATATTGTAATAACTGGTATATTGCACCTCAAATGGAACACAGTTTTTCGTTTTTAAAATTTTACATGAAGGTTTCCTCACCCTGAAAATTTGCATGCGCATAAATATAGCAAAACCCTAACTAGATTTAAATTTTGGCGGAGAATGATATCAATGTTACAGCTCTGATATCTTGTAAAAATAAATAACTTAGTTTTTGTTGGAATTAAAATACCCAATTAGTACCCATTTTTATACTGTCGGGATAGATATCGTAGTATTTGCTCAGCTATAAAATGTCCATTAGAGATAACGGCAGACGATTATTTTATCACATCAAATGGTGCGGTTTACGATGCGATCCAAGTAAGTAAGGGTGCAAAGATCACGAATCGATACAATCAAGTACCACACCTGACCCAGGATACCAATGGGAAAGTCACAGACGCGCTCAAAGACATAGCAAACATAAGACAAAACAAAAACATAAAAGATCCACAAAAGAAATACCGCCTTGGAACGGTCATTATAATATTTTACTGGACGGCTTAAGCCAGTTTAACAGCGCGCCAACCTCACCCTTAATTCAAGATGCTTATATAGTTCTACGGATAATGGGTTATTAACACGTTTATGCCTACCAAGTACCACCATATTTTGCCTGCTTCAGTCTGGCTACCTAATTGTATGTTTTGTTCATGTGTCTGTATGTGCGAGCGTACAACTAGAAATGCACAGGTCTGAAAATACGATTAAGTTCACAGATGTATGGGCACTTACATGTACTACATTTCATTACATATTTAACTTGTACTGCTTCTTTATATAATGGAAAATATCAATGTTTTCATATGGGAGTGGTGAGATCAATAAGCAGACTCATTCGTGGAATAGCTAGGCAAACGGACCCTTCCAACTAATAGGGCATTTTGGGTAGTAGACATCTATAGAGTTAGCCTTTCGTTTGTGTCACCGTCTTTGTGACATGGTTAGATAACTGAAATACTGTTGACTATGCTGATAAACAGCAACGCAAGCCAATATACAGCTACATTTAAAACCCACTGATACATTGTAAATTGTCTTACATTAGTATATAGTATATACATGGTTTTATATTCAACTGATAGTCATTGATCCATATCGCTCAAGGTACAAGAAGGGAATGTTATTTGGCATAAAACATTAAGGATGTTAAAATTCCATCCTGTCCCAGCATTTATGAAAACGTATACAAACTTCAAAAATATTTTTGGTTTGGGTGTTTTGGTTAAAATATATTTTTCGAATTAAATTTAAAATTTGCATTTAAGATTTAATGTTATTGCCAAAAAAAACAGTGTTCCATTTGAAGGGCTATACTCCAGTAATTAAAGTAGAGAAGAAAGCAAACATCATGAATCGTTACATTTAAGTAGCACACCTTACCCGAGTAAATGACATTGAAACGTGACAAAAACACAAGGAAACATCTCACACAAGAGAGCCAAGAGGTCAGCCTTTTCCAAGCAGGTGACCACAAGGCTGCAAGAAACAACCATGACAGTATAATAAAGACAGATGTATTAGATTCAAGCTGATTTTACATATGCATATCTTCCTGATTAATTGTCTAAATACCTACTATATTGTAAAATGATGACATAATGATTTTAAAATTGAGTTCGAAGCATTCGTCTGAAATCAGAACTAATGTTGAAAATTCTTATTTCAAATCAATCATTTATTTCATATAAATTAATACAATTTGCAATATTCTGATTAAGATTACAATACTTTGTGACTGAATTAATACGTGTCTTTGTTCCAAGGCTACATTTTGTGAATCCTGTTTGTTATTTATGTTTCACGTTTATCTTTATTATGATGTCTTGTCTATTCCTTGTGTCATTGTGATCACTTGCTGGGAAAGGGTTGACCTTTTGACTCTTGTGTTTTCTTGTGTTCTTGTCACTTTTCCATATGGTGTCCTGGGTCAGGTGGGGTACTTGATTTTATATATTCATGATCTTTGCTTTCCTCTCTACTTTAAATATTTTCATAAAAAACCTGCACCACAAAACTAGTGACTATTACCAGGAAATGCCATAACTACACATAAGGAAGAGACACAGAACGCAAACAACCATATGCCATCAAAGAGACAATTAGAGTAAAACAACCAGCTGTCTTTTCTCAGCGAGATGATTGCAAAACTGGTACAGTATAACAAAACATCCCCTACAAAGAATGAGATCAACAATAAACAATTAACCAACAACAACAGCACTACCGCCTAAGAATAGACAAGTTTGAAAAATTGTTGCAGCTTTCTGCATCTTATTACTTATTTAACTTACCATGTACCCCCTTTCCTTAGACAAATTTCAAGATGCCAAATTGTTCAATGGGAACCCAAAAATGCAAAACAAAGTCGTCCTTAAAAATAAACCTGTTTGAGCTGTGCAGAAATGCATGGTTTCCATGGAAACCTGAAACAGACTCAAGAATGGGGATGTGCCTACAAAATATTATTTCATGGGCAATTATGTAAATTATCTTATCTGCATAATTTGCGTGTTCATAATTATTAATTAAAACGTTAAAATATTTGGAATATCTTTAAAATCGTAAATAAGCTGATTCCATCTCCATATCATCATTGTTACATGTTGTTTATAATCAGTGATACAACTTGACAAGTTCATTCATCTAGTGATTATATATGACTACTATCTCATTTGAATATCCACGAAAATACATGGAAATTTAAGACAATAAGAGGAGAAAATCATGTTTAGCTAGAAACCCGAGGGAATGGGTTAAGTTGATGGTATTTAGACCTACATTGCAGCGCTATTCAATATGAAAACAAAGTTGTCCTAAAAATAAATCTGTTTGAGCTATGTGAAAATACATGGTTTCCAGTGCAAAAAAGCAAGTGAGTATTTTCAGGAAATACCACAATCATACATTGCAGACTAACCCACGTCACCGCGAGGAAGAGCCACATAACACTAAGTCACAAGACGTCAAGCAACCAGCTCTTTTTCCTATCCGATGACCGCAAAATCTACAAGGATACAAAGTACTGATTAACAAAGCAAGGACCAAACAAAAAAAAACCCACAAAAATGGGAGCAACAAAAAACAATGAATCAAAAATAGTAAGTGAGTATGATCAGGAAAACTAAAAAGAACACCGCCTTAGAACGGACAGCAGCCTAAGCCACTGGGGGTTCCGGCTTTACTAAGCCACTGGGGGTTCCGGCTTTAAATGCATTTTACTGGTACCAGAGATTCGCCCTAGATTATGTTGTTGTTAAAACACAAAAAGTAAGCGAGTATGAACGGGAAATGCACAAACACATGCTATAGACCGACCCATGGCACCGTAGTAAGAGTCAAAGAACGATAACATCGACATGGCATTTATAACGCAACCAAAAAATCAACCAGCTCTCTCCTCTCTTCCCCAGCGAGATGATTTGAAAACTAGAAAGGACACAAAGTATTGCAAAACAAAAAAACCAAAGACGTTACACTAAGCAATTAGGTTGGGTATGATTACAATTGTGGGATACGAATAGCTACTTTACTAACGGTCGTGTGTGATTAATTGTTTGACGACCTTGCCATACGGACATCTCCTTTTACGAGCCTTTAATTTTACACAATACATATGTTTTTACACAATGAATATTTTTAGACCATAAATATTTTAGACCATAAATATTTTAATGTAAAACAAAATTTTATATATACAATATTGCAATGTTTCAAATGCCATAAATATTAATGAAAAAAGTTAGCAAATATCATAAAATAGCTGATATCAGCCTAACACCATCATTGTTGCACGTTGTTTTATCATCAGTGATACAATTTGACAAGTCATTTGCATATTCATGAATATCAATGAAAAATAGACCACTAGTAATGAGAGAAATATAATAGAAAAATGTAAAGGTGCACCTACACATTTACCTATATATCTGCTGCATAATATCATAGACTACCACATTTTGTACTAAAAAATAATAAGACAAGGCAATCTTATCCATATGGTTCAATATGCAAATTACCTTGTTTGCATATGAAAACATTTAATCATGAGGCTGTTGACCTTCAAAATAACTCATGAGATATGAGTAGTTTTGCAGGTACACCCCATTATATTGTCTATGGTTTTCTTTCATTTCTAATGTTTTCATTAATATTCATGATTATGATAATTAGATAATTTACATGCTCTGAGCATTAGATAGGAGCTTTTTTATCTATGCATGTATTTGGTACCAAGTTCTAGGACAATGAGCAATAGACTTAAAAAAGAACATTTGTAGGCACAGCTCCTATTTTTATTTCTACGTTTTCACTTATTTTCTCATGTTTTCATTAATATTCATGTATATTCGAATTAGAACCCAATGGTAAATATAGAGAACAATTAGCAGCTGATAATAGTAATTACGTAGGTATAGCTCCTTTATTGTCTTCAATTCTTATGTTTTCATTAATATATCTAAATATTTAAATTAAATAATTTGTTTTTATAATAACAGGATAAAGGAAAATGATCTAGGACGTCGTTATACACCAAAATTTGAAAGTTGTGATTAATAGCAGCTGAAATACGTGTAGTTATGAAGGATACCTCCACTATTTATTCTACAATTTTCTCTCATTTCTAAAGGTTTCATTAATATTAATGAAAATGGTAATTAGAATATTTACATATCTTATCATTAGGTAAAAGGTCTATATCTTTGCATTTATTTGGTACCACGTTTTGTACTCTAGGACAATGAGTAACTAAAATATAACGTATTTTGTAGTGTATCCCTCTATTTCTAAGTGCAATGCCAAGAGGTGTAGCTGTTGCAAACATTTATGTTGTAAATCAACTATTAAATCTAACGTTAATGGAAGACAATTTTCTGTTATTACTAATTCTGATCTTGATTGAAAATCAACTGATGTTATTTATGTTTTATCTTGAGAAGAGAAAGATTGTGGCATGCAATATGTTGGCCAAACTTGTAGATTTCTAAAAACTAGATTTTCTGAGCACTATCGTCGAACAAAAAAGCCTCGCAAAATTGATAATTTTCTTTATAGGCATTTCAAACAAGCTAATCACTCTACTAGCAGTATTTCTATTCAGCCTGTTGAAAAGATAATATATGGTGATAATTCCACTAAAAGATATAGAAATATTCTTAGGCATGAATTAGAATTAAAATGGATAAAGTTATTACAAACACCACATCCACTTGGTTTTAATGATAATATTTACCATGAGGGTAACATTTCTAGATTACCTGATTTTGATGTTTTTTCTCTTTTAGATATCCGTAAACGCAATAACCGATCTCATGGTAAACGCAAAAATGGAAATTTAAAACGCAAAAATAAACATGTTTTAACTCTTTCAGAATTAAGTATCGTCTTAAAACATTCTGGCCGACATATGGCCCTTTCACGTTTAGTAACTCTTTCTATATCTTCACTTCGTACTTTGGATATTGAGGCTAATAAATTCTATGATAGAGCTCATCGACTTTATGATGCAGCAATTCTTACCCGGTGTTACACTCAACATGCTCTTCGGCCATATATAGATTCCAAAATTAATCATATTAGGCATTTTATCAAAATTCAATTTGTCAACAAGGGGATTGAATTCATTAACTTACCCAGTATATTTAAATATAAATCTGTTATCTCTTCTATTCCTACTTATTTTGAAAATAAGGAATCCCCTATCATTTGTTATAAGTATAATAAACCTATTTGTAGTACTGTTTTTAACTATAACAAATTAGTAACAGAACTTGATATTGAAAATTCTATTCCTGACTCTTGAGATTGTAAGGACTCTAAGTATTGCTATCAACCCGCTGGTCATATAGTCACAGGGGATTTAAAAATCATAACTGATTCAAGAATTCGTTCTATTATATGTAAGGGACCTAAATATAGGTTTCCTGTGCCAATAGACTTCAAATCATGTCGTGAGGAAATTGCAGGAGCCTTACAAGAATTTTGTAATCGCTGGTGTAAACGAGAGCACGTTGAGTCTAATGCCTTAAATAGTTGGAAACTAAATATTTTTAAAATTATTGATGGTAGAATTTCATTTTATTGCAACAATTTACATCTTCTACCACCTAAACCTAAATTCACTTTTAGACACTTGAAGAAAAGGATCCAGGAATTCCATAGGAAGTTTGTTTTGGCCCCCGCAGATAAGGCTGCTAACAATGTTGTGGTCGTTTGAAAAAGATACTATATTAACACCCTAAAGCAAGAACTTAGCACTGCAAAAACATATGAGCACAACAGGCTTGATGAGACGTCTATCGTTGATAGGCATCGATGCCATATGGCAGCTAAGTTTGGGTTGTTTGTTGATGAGGACCATAGCAAGCTTCCTACGTTATACTGGTTACCTAAATTTCATAAACGGCCCTATAAGTCGCGTTTTATTGCTAATTCTAGTGCATGTACAACTACTGAGTTGTCTATTCTTTTGACTTCTTGTCTCACTGCAATTAAAAACCATGTCATTAAATATTGCACAACAGTTTATGAAAGAAATGGTAAAAAATTATTTTGGTCTATTAAAAATTCAGGTGAAATTCTTAATAAATTGAAATCTAGAGGTTTTCTAGCATCTGGTTTGTCTACATATGATTTCTCTACTCTATATACTACATCGCCTCATAATCTAATAAATGAAAAACTAACAGAATTAATTGAACAAACATTTAACAGAGAGGGCTCACTTTATTTGCCTGTAATGATAAAAATGCCTTTTTTTACTTCTGAACAACCTAAACGATATAAATTGTGGTCATGTCAGAAAATGTGTGATGCGCTCCATTATCTTTTGGACAATATATTTATAAGATTTGGCTCAAAAGTATATAGACAAATTGTCGGTATTCCAATGGGTACTAATTGTGCTCCTCTTGTTGCAGATTTGTTTTTGTTTTGCTATGAGAGAGACTTTATGTTATCTCTGTCAGACAATAATCAATCTGATGTTGTTGAAGCTTTTAACTCTACCTCCAGATATTTAGATGACTTACTTAATATTGATAATCCTTATTTTGAACAAATGGTAGGTCAGATATATCCCACTGAGCTTCAGTTAAATAAGGCGAATTCTTCTGATACTGAAGCTCCGTTTTTGGACTTGAACTTGTCAATAACAAATGGCATTGTTTCTTCTAAAATTTATGATAAACGGGATGATTTTAATTTTGAAATAGTAAATTTCCCATTTCTTGATGGAGATGTTACTCGCTCTCCTTCCTATGGTGTATATATTTCTCAGCTTATTCGTTTTGCTAGAGTATGTTCTAATGTTGATGACTTCAACAACAGAAACTTATTTTTAACTGCTAAATTATTAAAACAAGGTTATAGATATCATAAAATTCGAAAAGCATTTTCTAAATTCTACCACAGACACTCAGAGTTAATTGTTAAATACAACATTGGGTTAAAAACTCTTCTGCAACGAGGCATATCAAAACCTATATTTTACGGTGATTTAGTCTATAAATTCAAACGAATTGTTGGAAAACCTAATTTTAGTGATCAATTCAAAAAGATAGTTAAACGTTATATAAGGATTGGATATAACTTGGATATCATGCGACAATCTGCATGCCTAGTTGTAAACCCAATCACGGTTTATAGCTATGGTTTCCTCTTTAATTGCATGACGGTGGGTCGGGCCTCAGACTCTATGACGGCTCTGACGTAAAGCTTTAATCGGTGGGTTGGTGTCTGATGCTTATCTGTAGCTGGACCCACCGTGGCTCAACTTGAGGTTTTCTTTAGCTCTGACTATCTGTGAGTCATGAGCCCTTTTCTTTGTTTCATCATGGTGTAGTAATTTGATTAGAGTGTTTTTCCATGATGATACATTGCATTAGTTAGATGGCCTCCATACGAGCTGAACATTTTTTGTACTTCAACAACAGCAGAATCTAGGGCGAGGATTTGGTGCCAGTGGAATGCATTTAAGCCCCCCGGTGGCTTGGGCTGCTGTCCGTTCTAAGGCGGTGGTTCTGTTGTTGTTGACTTTCTGTTTATTGTTACTCCCATTGTGGGAGTCTGTAATTGTTCTATGTTTTGTTGTACGTTACTTTATGTCCATTTTAGTATTGCAATCATCTTGATGGGGAAGAGAGAGCTGATTGCTTTGCTTAATTTGTCTTCCTGGTGTCTCGTGATGGTTGAGCGGCTCTTCCTCACGGTGCCACGGGGTTGTCTGCAGTTTGTGATTGTGGTATTTCCTGATCATACTCATTTACTATTTTTGTAAGGAAATCTCCTAAGTTTTTCCACAATTTTTCTCATTTTTTTCCAGTTTACTTTAATATTCATGCATATAAGAATTAGATCGTTTGCATATCAGACCACTTCTAGCATAGTTTATATATCGCCGATAAAACGTATCACCAAATATTGCATTCATACATTTTGTATACGATTGCGTGTTGCCTTGGAAACTGCAAACGCGAAACTTTGATGTCCAATTTGCGTCTAGAATTTAAAAGTCCATCTGAATTGCTTTGTTTTCTAACAGAACAATTGTAATTATGTATGTACAATTTCTAATTGGTTCCAAGAGGAAAAAAGCATCTCTTTAAGAGAAATCGTTCGAGAACAATTCAAAACATTTCGTTTCAGATACAATTTTTAAACGCTTAAGATTTGAATACACATCTTCAAACACTGTTTCAAAGTTAGTAAGGGTGCAAAGATCAGGAATCGATACAATCAAGTACCACACCTGACCCAGGATACCAATGGGAAAGTGACAAACTCACAGCAGACACCACAAACGAGAGCCAAGAGGTCAGCCCTTTCCCAGCAGTTGACCACAAGGCACATAAGAACAGACGCACGCAAAGGCATAGCAAGTTCAAGACAGAAAAAAACATAAAAGATTCAGAAAAGAAGTACTCTATTGGAACGGTCAGTAAAACATTTTACTGGAGGGCTTATAAATAATTTATGTTTCGCCTGAATAAAATGAAATAGAACATGAAATGCTATTTTTCTTGGTATGATACGTCACGACCCATATGGTGATTAACATAGTTAACCTATGAATGTTAATGTATTTAAGTCCACTTCAGAGACTGTTTCAAAGTAAGTAAGGGTGCAAAGATCAGGAATCGATACAATCAAGTACCACACCTGACCCAGGATACAAATGGGAAAGTGACAAACTCACAGTTATACACTACAAAACGAGAGCCAAGAGGTCAGCCCTTTCCCAGCGGGTGACCACGAGACACATTTAAAAAGACGCGCACAAAGATATGACAAACACAAGCCAGATAAAAACATAAAAGGTCCGCAAAAAAGAAGGACCGCCTTGGAACGGTCAGTTAACTATTCTACTGGAGGGCTTAAACCGGTTTCAAGGCGCCAACCTCACTTTTAATTCAGAAGTGAATAAACTTAAAAGACTTTTCCTGGTGACTGTGTATTTCTGGAGATCAGGATAACCTATATGAATTAATTATTACAAAATATAATGAGAGAAAATGAGAATCGGAAACTTCAAAATTGCTAAAAAACATGAACTTTGTGTTTTTTAATTGGGCAAATCTTACGTGTGTGTGTGGTAATATCGTGCTTAGCTATGGTTTTCTGGTTTGGACATTTATTATCATTTCCTAATCAACTTGCTAGAGAGAGAGAGAGAGAGAGAGAGAGAGAGAGAGAGAGAGAGAGAGAGAGAGAGAGAGAGAGAATATGAGAGAGAGCAGGCTGTCTTCTTCCTTTTGCTGTTGCTTCTATCGTTTGCCTGTATTATTGGTCTAATTTGTGCAGGAAACATTTTAGGAAGAAGAAATAAGTTTCTGATTTGCTCGGACATTAATGGCTATTGGAGAAGTCTTATTCGTTAACAAAGGTATTCAAACTATCAACTGTCAAATTTGATTTATTATTACAAAGGCGTTTTGGAACTTTTTGCAAGTATTGAAACAAGAAAAGCTCTATCTTGAAGTACATGTTATGCAAACCCGTTGCTGTACGAGGAAGGAAAGAATCGCTTATTTGTGAAATATCTTATTGTTAATCGTTTCTATTGGTAGAGCCAAAAATAGCGAAAATTGACCAATAAACCGACCCATCAGTAAAATGGAAAATTTTTGTATGAATGATATGACAATATGTTGAAGTTTCTTGGATCCCGGGAATTACTTTTTCAAAGAGGGGAAGTGGTGTTAAAATTTGACAAAAAATCATTTTTAGGAGTGAAATTGCGAATTTGGAAATCTATTTGCAGCAACAGATACATGACACCAAAGACTAAAAAATGAGTATTGAGTCTTATATACTTCCACTCTAATTTTATTATGGTGTCAAAACCGGAATTTTAATGACTTACTTTTGGAGTGAACATCAGTGTTTTTATAAATTTAAACAAAAAATTGTAATCTGACAAATAAAGTTTTATAATTTAGAGTTTTTATTTAACTTGTTTGAAATGTGATGCTGCAATTTATTCAACTTAAATATATATATTTATCGTGTATATTTAAAAACCTTGCCAAAATATTTCCATTTATACCTCAAAATGCGACATTTTGATATTCAGGTATATTCTGTAAAATGAATGTAGTGCTATAACTTGTATCTGGTCATTGCCAAATTAAGAAAACGACGCACATATAATAAACCTTTCAAATGGAAACAGCAATTACTTTTTATCATGTACTATGATATTATATCAAGTAATGACACAATTAAATGAGGTCCACTTGACCCTTGTTCGCTCACCTTAATTTTGTTTTGAATGTCTTATCTATAGGTATCTAGTGGAAACTGGCCACGCTCCTGGTGACCTGCCAGGTGGGCCTTTTTTGTCAAATAGCCATAATTTGAACATATTCAAATGTTGCCTACCAGCTGGTGCTACATACCAAATATCTAGGCTCTAGGTCTAATGGTTTTAGACAACAATGTTTTTATGTTTTCACTATATGTAAGGCAATGTAAAGAAGTGAGTAAAACCAGACAATGCCAATTTAACACACTGGAAACACACCCAGGCACCGTGAGGAAGAGTCAAAGAGCAATAACAGCCTCATAAACTCTGTGACTTCCAGGTTGATGCCGTTAAGACCACTGAACCAAAATTTGAACAAACATGGTAGAGTACCACTAGGTGATGCTACATATTAAATATCATCCCTGGGGCGGCCCCAGAGCCAGAATTTGAACATACGTAGTAGAAGCCTAATAGGTGATGCTACATGCCAATATAGAATTTAAGCTTTGTGGATTCAGACTAGACTATTTTATGTGTTCCATATATACATGTAAGCATATGTAAAACATGTGGCCCAAGGGTGGGGTCTTTTTTTTGCAAAAAGGCCATACTTTGAACAACTTAGTAGAGGTCTTCTAGGTAATGCTTCATTACAAATATCAATGTTCTACGCCTTGTGGTGCCAGAAACAACGATTTCTTCGCATTTTCCCAACATATTCCTGCATTGAACATGTGACCTTACAGGATGGGCCCACTTTTAGTCCCAGTGCCACAACTAAAATTGGTAGATGCGTACTAGGTGATGCTACATAACAAATTTCAAGGCTCTATACATTGGCATTTGTTCTATTTTTCCCAATATAAAAGTTAAGAAGGCAATGATCAGGAATTGATTTAATCAAATACCACACCTGATTCGAGACACCATATTGGAAAGTAACAAAACACAAGAAAACATCACATACAAGAGGACCAAGAGATCAGCGATTTCCCAGCAGATAATCAAACGCCTGTGTAAAATATGCAACATACAACCAGTTTAACCAATGAGCTATAATTTGAACAAACTTTGGCTACATACCAAATATCAAGACTCTAGGCATTGTGGTTTCAAACAAGAAGATATAATTAAATTTTCATTTTGAAAATCTATTTTAGCCCACGTGACCACGTGACCTAGATATGCAACGGAATAAAACTATTTGAAAATATATTAATTAAAGTGGGTCATATATGAATCATACGTGCAAAGTTTGGTTAAAATCCAGCTAAGAGTTCAGGAGCAGATTTCCTTTGAAGCAATTGTTGACGATGGACGACGGACATCCAGCGATTATGTTAGCTCACATTGAGCCTTAGGTTCAGGCGAGCTAATCATGAATATACAAAGAAAGAAGATCACAATCAATGATAAAAAACAAATAGATGGGGGGGGGGGGGGGTTTGCATAACACATAGTATGATGATGATCATTTATACTTTGATTTTGTCTCTAAAGTTATATTAGCAATCCAAAACCTTTTCTGCCATCTTCAATCATAGAAAGCTAAATATAATCACTTAAACATCTCTTCCAAAACAGAACGCGTTGCATGCCATATAGACAGAGTTTTATGGTCTATATTTTGGTTTCTGAGTGGTCATCAGAAGATTAACTGCTAAGGGACAGATTATTTCACGTCTAAGTGTATTTTAACATCTCTCCAGACTAAGGGAGCTCCAAAAGGGGACTTGCTGCCTGATTTGGTTCACCAAGATGAATATAAAAAAATTCTCACGAAACACCTAAAACCTTTAAGGACCTCTTTATTACCCCATGCAGGGGTTCATAATCCACCCTTTGCTCTGCTTAGCATAACACATAGGGAGAGTCATAAACACATTGGTGAGTAGTAATACTTTGAGGGTTAAAATGTAGATTTATAAGTAGTTTGACCTTGATCGTTGATACAAAGAGGAAGATCCATTAAAGATAAAGAAGCTAGAGTGGTAACAACATTTCTCCAATTATAAGTATATAGAAATTTTTTCCAGACGTTCAAGGGTAACTAACTAACTCCGCAGACCTTGCCGAATTTAGAACCCTTCCAAGATTTTATAGTTATCCTTATTGCCCGCAAGAATGAAGACGATCCCATAAAAATGAAGGCGCTAGAGTGCACAAATTATACATTGATTTTTCAGATGCTCAAGGGCAGCTAACTCAGTAGTTGGTGAAAGGATCTGGCAGATATTAAACTCATCCAAGCGTGTATGGTTGTCCTTGTTACCTGCAAAAATGAGGAAGGTCCATCCAAGTATAAACACACTAGAGTGCTCACAACATTTCTCCCATTATAAGTGTATGGCAATTTTACAAGACGTTAAAGGGTAATTTAGTCAGAAAGAGGGCAAAGATCAGGAATCGTTACATTCTAGTACCTCCTCAGTCCCTGGTCCGATCTTGCAAAATTTAGAACCTATCGCATATTTTATAGCTGTCCTTGTTTACTGCAAGAACGAAGATGTTCAGAACAAAAATGAACTCACTAGAGTGCTCACAACATTATACATTGGTTTTACAGACGCCCAAGGGCAGCTTACTCAGTAGTTGGTGATGTGATCTGGCAAAAATTCAAACTAATCCAAGTTTTTACAGTTGTCCGTGTTTCCTGCAAGAGTGATGAAGCTGTTCCAAAACGGAGGGCAATTGAATTCTCACAACAATTCTCCAATTCTAAAGTCTATTAAGATTTTTCCAGACGCCCAAGGGCAGCTAACTCTTACCTGTAAGAATAAAAAATATCAAATTAAAAATAAAGGACCTAAAATTGGCACATTTTTTTACTCCAATTATAAGTATATGGGATTTTTTCAAGGTGTTCAAGGGTAACTTACCCCACAGACCTTGCCGAATTCTGAAACCTTCCAAGATTTTATAGCTATCATTGTTACCTGCAAGAATGAAGACGATCCAATAAAAATGACGGCACTAGAGTGCGCATATTCTACATTGGTTTACGCATGCTCAAGGGCAGCTAACTCATTAGTTTGTGATGGTATCTGGCAGATGTCCCTTGTTACCTGCAAGAGTGATGGAGCTCCTTCCAAGAATGAACTCACTAGAGTGCTCACAACATTTCTCCCATTATAAGACTATGGGCATTTTACAAGACATTCAAGGGCAGCTAACTCCTCAGTCCCTGGTCCGATCTTGCCAAATATCGAACCTATCCAATATTTTATAGCTGTCCTTGTTGACTACAAGAACGAAGACGATCCAATCAAAAATGAACTCACAAGCGTGCTCACAATTTTATACATTGGTTTTACAGACGCCCAAGGGCAGCTTACTTAGTAGTTGGTGATTTGATCTGGCAAAAACTCATCCAAGCTTTTACAGTTGTCCTTGTTACCTGCAAGAGTGATAAAGATTCATCCAAAACACAAAGGCAATATAATTCTCGCAACATTTCTCTAATATCCTATCCTTGCTACCTGCAATAATGACGACGATCCTTATTACCTGCAGAATCAAGAATATCAAATTAAAAATTGAGGAGCTAGAGTGCTCACAAGATTTTCTCCATTATAACCCTATGAAAACTATCTGTTGCCATGAAAATCAATGTACTCACCCGATCTGGCCCCAAACCGCATGCAGCTCGTCCCCCCCCCCCCACCTCAGTGATACTCCAGATGAAATTCGATTTCAATCGGCCAGCTGGTCTCAGAGATATTAATATTTGAAAGTGTGAACAGACGGACCCACGGACGGCCGGAGGGACGCACGAACGCTGGTTCGAGTCCGATCCTATAAGCTCCACGGGAGCCTTCGGCTCAGGTGAGATAAAATGAATGATGCTGCGTTCCAATTTCATGCGTTTGAAAATGTTAAAATTATTTTTCAGAAAAGATAAAAGACACCGAACAGACACACACTGCAAAACAAGTATGCGTGTTCGTTCCATGTGCAATTTATAAACCGAAACAGACACAAATCTGGGCATCAGAAGGGGCCTGGTTTAGGTAACCTATCTACTGTAAAATTCTGAATTTTTCGCGAGGGTTTATTTTCGCGAAACTTGAAAATAAAATCCTCGCGAAATGGCGAAATGGCGAAATCACTCTGTCATTAACTTATGAAGGTAAATCATGTCAATTCTCGCAAAAATTTTCGAATTTACAGTATTCAATTGACATTTGGATATCTCGCTTTAAATAAGGTCCTTCGATGAAAATTGTTTATCTAAATTTACAAGAGCTGATGTATTTCACCTTTTATGTATATTAAAGCTCCACCGAGTAACCCACAGATTTGATAGATAACAACATTTTCTCCTTTCAGGACTAATTCTTTTGTGGCCTTTACGATCGTTTTATTACAGTTACTTTAATGTAAAATTCTGGTGCTGATACATTTGGGAAATATCAGCTTCATAAATAACAACTATCATAGCAAGCTTAAATAATGCCGCTTCATTCGTAAAATGTTCTTATAACCATATACTTCGTATTCTTCTCTCTTTATCTTGCCTTTGGAAATGTCTATTGTGTACAAGTTTGTTATATCTATGTGTGGCGTTCACGTTTACTAAGTATTCATGTCATTCGTTGCAAACAAACTTATACAATCAATTTGACATAAACTTTCTACTGATTCGTGCTTAGAGAACTCGTGTGAAACATTGCAAGCGTATGTAGAATGAAACCAAAAAGTCTGGTGTCATCTTCAAGAAATAAATCACAGGAGAAATATTCAGCATACAATGTGATGGACCACACACTAGTTGGATTTGCATTGGTCTATTATACGTTTGTAAATAAATAATTTTACTAAAATGCTAGACATTAACAGGCTTGGTTAAACGGCATTACGCAGCCAAAACGTGTAAGATATATATATATATATATATATATATATATATATATATATATATATATATATATATATATATATATATATATATATATATATATATATATATATATATATTTCGTTAATGATATTTGATCATTTTTCACTTGCATTTAAACCGAAAAATAAGATGCGACGACTTTCTCGATTTGCTCGGAGCTCGGCAAAAAAGGGTTTTCATGGATACGGCTTACTTCATATAGAAAAGTTGACAAGGGTAAGCACTGGTTTTACGAGTGTTCAGCAAGATGAGATCCTGATAACTTCAGAAAATCGATGTTCCTTAGTTCAGATTTTATTACCAATTTTCATAATTATCATAAATCCTACTTTGGTGTCACTAAAGTATTTTGCGTAAAAAGTGAATGAGATTATTTTAGGTCGAAATGAATCACGACGTGTGCTTTTCTATGTGAACATATACATCGAACCATACTAGAAGACATAGAGGATATTCAAAGTTTTGGAATGAATATGCCATTTATTTCATCGAGTGAAGCGAAAAATGCATATTTCATGAGTGGCGAAGCCACGAATGAAATATTCATTTTTTCGCTTCACGAGATGAAATAAATGGCATATTCATTCCAAAAATTTGAATTTTCTTTTTATTATATACAATTTTAAGCAGGATAGATTTTTTGCACTAAATGACGTCATACGCGGTCGCACATTACGTCATATTAATGATGACGTTTGATAACGTGCAATGTCGGCCAAAGCCGAAACCATAGGAGAAGGAGCAGAAAAAGTGAAAATTTCAGCAGATCGCGACAATTCAATTACCAAAATGTTCCTTGCGATCTAACTAAGAAAATGAATACCCACACTTTGTGTTTTTGTCCTCTAATAAGAAAGTTACAGGCGTTTGAAATTCTGAAGTGGGCTAAAGAAAGTCAATGGACAAAGCAGAGGACATCCAATTTCACCCGTGAAATACAACTTATATTTTCACTGCAGTGAAAATACAGCTTTTTATATTTTCACGGCTGTGAAATACAGCTTTTTTAAATATGCATTATATTTAATCAATATTTTCCTGTATTTCATTACTTTGTATATAATAAAAGTGAACATTACCAGGAATCGCTGCATTCACAGACAACAAACAAACATAAGGCACTAAGAGCCACAAAACACAGGTTGATTATCAGGTGACATATACAAGCAAGAACACAATACAGTAAAAGCTATGTAAAACGGCCACTCTCAAAAAGATAGAAAATTGTTTTTCAAGACCAATTATCGCTTAATGCAGGTCAAAAGTATTGCAGAATGATCTAATTCTGCAATACTTTTGACCTACATTAAGTTACTTTTTTCATTAAGATCTTTGTTTTGTCTATTTTTGAGTGGCCGTTTTACACAGGTTTTACTGTACGCGAAAGCGACGAACAAATGACTGGGAAATGCTACAGTTACAATTCATAAATACAGACAAAACAGACACACACACATTCATACAGAGAGAGAGAGAGAGGGAGAGAGAGAGGCCAGTACATTTAGCCGAAAGTGACCCTTGACCCACAACTTATTCCTAGAGAAACAGTATCGACAGTTTTAGTATCAGGAGGGTAATATCATGTTACTGGTACCATAGGATCTGTTTTGACTTACCTGGTTACCACAGGACAAGTTCCCATGGTTGTTAAATTGTTCATTGGAACCCCAATCATGCCCCCAAAATTTGTCTCTAGAACAAAACGTATTCTAGCAATGTCTCAATGCATTGTTTCCATAGTAACCCATAATGATATTCTCCTGAATGGGGTGTGCCTACAAAAACAACCATATTTCAGCTGCTTTACAGTCTAGACTACTAACCTTGGTACCAAATTAAAGCCTAGGCATAGACCTTTTATTACATGGTCAGATATGCAAATTTTCTAATTTGAATATTCATGAATATTAATGAGAACTTTAAAATATGGAAATATTGGGAAAATACCTGTAGATTGACTGATTTCTGCCCAAAAACATCACTGATGTACATTGTATGTTTTTTTTATATCATAAGTGATACAATTTGACAAGTTCTTTCATCTGGTGGTTCTAGATGTAATTATCCCCATTTGCATATTCATGAATATTTATGAAAAGGTGAAAAATGATAGGAAAATTATTGGAAAGAAAAACAGGAAGCAACGACTAGAAATTTGTACCCTGTGATTGTAGACCTACCTTACACACCTATGGCGATTTCTACTGAATGCCAACGACTAGAAATTTGAACCCTGTGATAGTAGACCTGCCTAACCCCCCTGTGACGATTCGTACTGGATGCCAAATTGTTCATTTGGACCACCAAAATGCAAAAGTATTGTCCTCAAAATTTAACCCCTTTGGGTTATGTGAAATTCAATGGTTTCCATGACAACCAATAAAATTATTCTAAAGAATGGAATGTATCTGCAAAAATACTAATCATGGGTGGCTTTGGAACGCTTACCTGAATCGTAGCCCTTGTGTCGCTTTATTAAGCATAGATGAATGATTTTGAGCAATATAAGAAACATAGATCAATCTGAAACATTATTGTAATTATTTCGAATTTGGATCAATGGATCAGATTTTGTGTAAAGAGTTCATTTTTAGCTCTGGTGATTATAATGTTCAGAAGAGCAGAACTGGTTGCGTAGCTTTAGTAGAAGTAAGTAAGGGTGCAAATATCAGGAAACGATACAATCAAGTACCACACCTGACCCAGTATACCAATGGTAAAGTGACAAACTCACAGTTAGACACCACAAACGAGAGCCAAACGGTCAGCCCTTTTCCAGCAGGTGACCACAAAGCACATATAAACAGACACGCACAAAGACATAGCAAACACAAGACAGAACATAAACATAAAAGATCCACAAAAGAAGTACCACCTTGGAACGGTCAGTAAAATATTTTACTGGAGGGTTTAAACCGGTTTTACGGCGCGCCAACCTCACCCTTAATTCAGATGTAGATTAAGACACATAGATATTTGGTTTGCATGAAATACCCCTAACTTATCAATGCAACATCTCCTAAAAGATATAAATCAAGATATAACAAGGAGATAAAGCAAAGATTAGGACTCAACAGTAAATAAAACTGAATACCGGACCAAAAGAAATCCAACAGGTAAACCCCGGAGGGCCAACAAACAGCCAAAGCATCAGGCCCCTACCATCTCATCAATAGATAAGTCTTTAAGTCTGAACCATCATAGAGTCTGAAGTCCGACCCACCGGCGTGCAATTAAAGAGGAAAGCAAAGTTGCCAACCGTGATTGGGTTGACCACCAAGCATGCAGTCTGTTGCAATACATTAATGTTATAGCCAAACTTTTTATAATGGGAAATTACTTTAATGAACTGCGCTGAAAAATGATCAGAGCCAACAATCTTCTTCAATTAATACACCAAGTCACCATAGAAATCAGGTTCCGAAAGTCCTTGGCGCAAGAGAGATTTAAGTCCAATTTGGAATTTAGAAATAGAATCATAGTAGCAACATAAATCAGATCAGATGAAGTTCAGTCCATATCATTATTATTGATTATAGAAAGGGGCTCTTTCATGGTATGGGAAATTAACATGGGAGTCTGCCCACGCTTGGAATTTGATAATATTATGTTTACTAATTGACTTGGGTATGACTTTTATATTTATGGTGCATTTGAGTTTTTATTCAAATCCAATGCTAATTTATGACGTCATGTATGATATCACTACAATACCTCAGGGTACCCAGTTATAATCATTTCTAAAGTAAATGACATATCATGTAACGAGCGTAGAAATGTTTTATTAAATAAATATATCATTGATATGTTCGTTGATGCTATAAATGACTTTGTATTTATTAGATTAGTGGGTGGGCATTCATTTTTATGACATGAAACCCCAATTTTTAACTGTATATTATGTATTCAGTCAAATTTGGAATTAAAATTTTTACGCGTTGCAGTCTTTGTCAAGATACCATTTCAACATATAAACTAGCCATATATGCTAAGAATATGTAGACCAAATTTCATGAAATTCAAGGATCGGTAACATATTTTTTCAACTTGATGTAAACACATGGCCCTAATTTATCAAAATGTAAAAAATACAATAATTATGTTTCAGTGTAAAACATGCTTGAATGCTTGCTTAGTTTGAATCATCATGCTAGTACGTTTATTAGTAAAAGTTGATATGTTCAGTGTTTAACCTTATTATGGATTGGCAACGAAAAAAACAATATTCTTTTATATTAAATGCCACGATTCGTATTTAATGAAGTGCTGACACAATAATATTACCCAAAATGGTACAATATGGTGACACCTGTACCTACCACATCTAGTTTCTAACGTTAAAACTACATCTGACCAATGTTACACGTAATATCTGACATTATTAAGAATTTTTATTCATACAGAAGAGAAACCTTATGACAAGTCAGTTCATACAGGAGAAGAACCTTATATCTATGATTTTATAATTGTAAGCCTCATAAATAAACCTGGTTCACAAGAATAGCCCCCTGTCAAACCTATTGGTTAAAATTAACCATTTTGGTCAAAGAGAACTCTTGGCCCCAAAGGTATTGCTAATTTAATGCTCAATTCTTCTCTGATCTTTCTGTTCTGTTAAACTGATGCTGATTTCCATCAAATAGGAACATTTAAACTTTAGCTGGCTGTATATTCTAGGCATACAGTTTCGTTTTTGGACCTCACTTATTCATGTAGAACACTGTTTTATGATACCTTTGATAAGACTCTGTTTCACTTTATCCTGGTCACGGCACCAAAATGTGGTTACTCTAGTTCAGTTGGGATGTAAAGAAATATTTAGTCTTCTTGCTTTCACACGTTTATTGTTATGATATTATGTTTCTTAAACAAAATCATTCAGGTCTTGAGAAAGTGATACACATTGTCTTAGCCCCATAGTGCCATGACATGGGGCCAAGTCCTTCGGCATTTCAAGCCATTGAATCATTTGAAATTGTCTAAACACGTCTTTCTTTAAGAAAAGTGGAAGTTGATTTAAAATCATCCTCGTTCTGTCGAGTTATTGATTCATTTCAACTAAATAATTATATTTGCTAAAGTTGACCTATACCCATAAGAGGTAGGAAATGACAAAGTTAACGGGTTTGGATTTTCATGAAATTTGGCTCAGATCAGCAGGATATATATGTGGCATGTTTTTGTGATAATATGATATCTTGACAAAGACTAGAACATGTCTATCTTAGGAATTGAATGTTGAATGTTTTGTATTTTTTTTCAGAAAAAATATTGAAAATTTATAATCACTTCTTCATAAAACGTAAACCATACTTTATCCAAATGGTTTTGTGGTAGTAATATAATGTCTATGGTATTTTTGATTAAATCTAGATGACAAATCAGAGAAATAAACAAAACCATAGATTTATGACATAGAAGTTTAGAGACAAGTACCACCTCAAAGGTGGAGTACGTCAGGATTGCTTCCTGAGCCTTATTCTAAACTATCTTATTCGATAAATACATTTTCGTAGTTTGTATATAATGAGTTATTAACATGCATCCGTGCGTGGGCACAGATGCAAGTACCCCTTTTCCTACCATTTACAGATGATGTAATGGTAGTTTTAGTACATAAATGTTTGCAACAGACACACCTCTTGGCATTGCACTTAGCAACATTATGATGCATTCCGCGTCTTTTGAATGCATTAAATGGTTTAGTATACTTCCTGATAATAGGTGATCCAAGCGGAGATAACCTAATAGGAGGAAGCATATTCAAGGCCTCACAAGGAATGTCATTACAAATTGTATGAAATGATTTCCAATTTGGACCAGTACAAATTAGTTTATTTGTTTTTAAAACAGTTCTTATCTAGAGTTCTGGTGGCCATCTTGGCTGACAGAGCGGAATAATTTGGGCAATTTTTTGAAGTCTAAGAATTACAGAAGCTGAGGAAGTGGTTATTTTGCGGGTACATCGCTATCAAATTTTCATTTTTTTCTCATTTCTAATATTATTTAAATTAATAATGGTGATTTTGCAATTCAGATAGTTTCACTGAAGAACATATGATTAAGGCTCTATGTCGTAGCATTTTGTTGATACCATGCTTGCAGCTCTTTGACAATTAGCAGCTGAGATATTAGTAATTTTGTAGGTATACCCCCTTAATTTTTTCTGCCATTTTCTGTGATTTCTTGTAGTCTCTTAAATAATCATAAATATCAATACGTTGAACCAACGAATTAATGGAATGTGTCTTAGCATCAATTCAGAACCAAGTTTGGTAACTCAGGTCAACTAGCAGTTGTGATATGAGTAATTATGTAGTGATACCCCTTAATTTTTCTGCGATTTTTCTATAATACCTTATGCTTTTCTTTCAATAGTCATAGATATTTAAGGCTAAGTATTTGCATGTTGAACCATTGGGTAAAAGAATTGTAACTAAGGATCAGTTTGGTACCATGTTTGGTAATCTAGGGAAATTGGTAGCTGAGATATTATCAATTTTGTAGGTATATATTGTTTTTCTTAGCATTTTCTCTTATTTCTAATGTTTTCATTGACATTGATGAATACGAAAATGAGTTAATTTGCATATTAAACCATTGTGAGCTGAGATACACTCAGCGTCAATGAAAAGTTACCAGTGTAGAAGTTTTGATACTTCGGAAAGTATATAATACAGCTCTTTGGCTACTGTTACGTTCGTGTTTCTGGTTAGCGACAGACTGGTTTGGAGAGATAGAACAGTTACAGGAGCTCTGCAACTATGGTGCATGTGATGCACGTGCATTTTGTGTTTTTGCAGTTTTTTAAGAATTTGAAATCATCATTTTCGGATGACAACATGCCAGAACATGCCCTAGACATGTTCATTGAAAACGCCATCAAAATGGTTATAGTTATCCCATTAAACGCGAAAAATGAGGATCAAACTTAAAGGTAGCACCAAAACTTTTCATTTTCCTATACAATGCAATGGAAACTACAGGGGTCCGTCAAGGAATGATTATAATGCATTTGGGTGTGATGGATACCGTTTTCCATAGTGGTGATGCATGGCACTCTATGCCATAAAATTGAGTGTTGAAGTCTCCGCATTTTTTCGCTCAGAATGAACTAAATATTGTCCTTTGTTAAGTGTACGTGATTTACTGGTAACTTTTCACTGACGTTGAGTATATTTTGAAGGCATACCCCCTTAATTTTCTGCAATTTCCTCTAATTTCTCATGTTCTCATAAATAATCATGTATATAAAAATTAGATAATTTGCAAATCGAACAGTCAGGTAAACGTTAGATAACTAAGAAACAGCTTGGTACCAATTTTAGTATTTTAGGATTAATTGCTGCTGAGATATGCATATTTTTGTTGGCACACCCCCATTATCTCTCTGCTAACCACTCAGTTTGCTGACTAATAATCAGAAAAACATAGAAACCTGATTTATTCAACATTTGTACTTTGGTGCTAAAACAATTTTCAAGGAATATTCTTGACCTTAAAAGTTAAATTTCCTTGCCTAAGAGAGAAAGAGAGAGAGAGAGAGAGAAACAGACGACCACTCTCGCTCTCTCTCTGCTCAGCGAGATGTTTGCCACATAATTGAATTAGTTAGATGGCCTCCATGCGAGCTGAACATTTCTTGTACTTCAACAACAGCAGAATCTAGGGCGAAGATATTGGTACCAGTAAAATGCATTTAAGCCCCCCCCCCCGGTGGCTTAGGCTGCTGTCCGTTCTAAGGTGGTTGTTCTGTTGTTGTTGACTTTTTGTTTATTGTTACTCCCATTGAGGGAGTCTGTAATTGTTCTATGTTTTGTTGCACGTTGCTTTATGTCCGTTCTTTATGTAAAGTAATTTAAAACAAAACATAGAACAATTACAGACTCCCACAATGGGAGTTGCAATTAACAAAAGGTCAACAGCAACAGAACCACCGCCTTAGAGCGGACAGCAGCCTAAGCTACCGGGGGGGGGGGGGGGGGCTTTAATGCATTTTACAGGTACCAAATCTTTGCCCTAGATTCTGCTGTTGTTGAAGTACAAGAAATGTTCAGCTCGCATGGAGGCCATCTAACTAATGCCTCAAAACCTCAAGTTGAGCTATGGTGGGCCCAGCCAACGACAACATTGAGAAAAAGCTTTACGGAGTTTATGGTGTCGAATACCTTGTTTTAGTAACTTAGAAGTCAAAATTTTTTTTTTTTGTTGAAGTCATCAACGTGAGAACATACTCTTGCAAAACGAATAAGTTGCAAAATGTATACACCATAGGAAGGGGAGCGAGGAGCATCTCCATCAAGCCTCCATTTAAGCCCCCCCCCCTCCAGTGGCTTAGCATACTGTCCGTTGTAAGGCGGTGGTTATGTTGTTGTTGATTCGTTGTTGATTGTTTCTTCCATTGTGGGATTCTGTAATTGTTCTATTTTTGTTGTGCGTTACTTTGTGTACATTCTAGTTTTGCAATAATCTTGATGGGGAAGAGAGAGCTGGTTGCATTGGTTTGTTTGTCTTCCTGGTTTCTCATGATTGTTGTGTAGCGCTTCCTCGCGGTGCCACAGGTTTGTCTGCAGTGTGTGATCGTGGTTATTCCTGATCACACTCACTTACTATTTTTTATTAACTTAGCAGTTAGTAACTTACAACTTACGAAAGGGCTGACCTCTTGGCTCTCGTTTGTGGTGTCTTACTGTTTGTTTGTTACTTTCCCATTGGTATCCTGGGTCAGGTGTGGTACTTGATTTTATCAATTCCTGATCTTTGCACCTTTACTTATTTTTACCATTTATGTATGTTGTTAAAGCTACCGCCTAAGAGCGGACTTAAATACATTAACAATCATAGGTTAACTATGTTAATCACCATATGAGTCGTGACGTATCATACCAAGGAAAAAAGCCATTTATGTTCTCTTTCATTTTATTCAGAAGAAACATAAATTATTTATTATTTAATCTTCTTAATTTGGAAACCAGAAATACTACCTTGAATTATCAAATGTTATGATATACATGTCTATATGCTTCAACATCAATATTTAGCGTCTTATATGTACATCTTAACCGTCTATACTTCTTTGTACTATATATTAAAGCATAAAGTATCTAACAAATGTACGTGTGTGATGGCAAGCACAGACCTGAGCGCGTTCTCTTTATTCACAAGACAAAATTCCATAGCGATAAATCTAAAGCCAGCCAGCATCCCTCCATCCAAATGTAGTTCCTTGCTTTGGCTAACACAAACAATGATTGGTTCAAAAGACAAAATAGCCTGAACATCAACTCATCCAAGAAACCAATCTCTAAATTTTACAGCATATCTGATAGAAACTGATAACCAATCGAATATCATATAAAGACAAATATTCTTGGAACTTTTAAAAACTTTTTGCAGTATATCTTTGCAATCTACACAACGAACCATTTTTCGAACAATGATAAGGGTGGGTAAGTGGGTAAACGCACATAAAAAATAGTAAGTGAGTATGATCAGGAAATGTCACAATCACAAACCGCAGACAACCCCGTGGCACCGTGAGGAAGAGCCGCTCCACCATCACGAGACACCAGGAAGACAAATCAAGCAAAGCAACCAGCTCTCTCTTCCCCATCAAGATGATTGCATTACTAAAATGGACGTAACGTACAACAAAACATAGAACAATTACAGACTCCAACAATGGGAGTAGCAATAGACAAAAAGTCAACTACAACAGAACCACCGCCTTTGAACGAACAGCAGCCTAAGCCACCGGTGGGCTTAAATGCATTTTACAGGTACCAAATCTTCGCCCTAGATTCTGCTGTTGTCGAAGCACAAGAAATGTTCAGCTCGCATGGAGGTCATCTAACTAATGCAATGTATCATCATCGAGAAACACTCTAATCAAATTAACACACCATGATGAAACAACGAAAATGGCTCATAAACCCAACATAATTTCTTATTTGGTCTGTCCAGCCTCGAATGACCATGTAACACCTCAAACGATAATTTGATAATTTTTATTCTTGCTGAAGTATCATTGGACCTAAATCACGAGTTTCTTGGCCTTACATTAACTAAGGAAATTCAACGAATTTCTCGTCGTGAGGAACAAGTGAGCTCTTACCATATTTGCTGTAATACAAGATATTACAGAAAACAATTATACTCTCTATCAATTCCATCGTTCTTCAATACTTGAAGTATCCAAATAAGTATCGCATCGATTAATAAATATATATATTTTAGCTCTTATTGCGTTTTGAGAGACTTTCCTATGCTGCATTAGATTAATGAGCAAACAAAATAAATCAGAGACAGTCGAAGCTAAGGAATGTGACTAGATGAGTTGTGGTAAGCTCAGTCAAAGACAAGTAAGTCTTGTCGTTTCTGATAAGTTTCGAATTCGCGAGTCCCAACACCATCCAGAGAAGGAAAATACACACGTTCGAAACCAATATCATTTCATTTGTAATTGATATATAGATGAATACATTATAATTGATATTGAAAAGTCGAAATCTTCACATTGTGCTAGGGTATAAAATAAAATAAAGCGGGTCACTTCGGCCTTAAATATTGTTCGAAATAAGACATGTCAATGTACAGTAAAGTAAGCAATCGTAATATCTGTCCGTAGTGTTGAAAGCAACAAAACCATCAGCCTAATTTTATTCAGAGTGGCAGACACCGTTGAGCCTCTCTCATAAGGAAAAAAACAGAGTTCAAACCAATGCATCATCACAGAGAAACAATCCAATCAAATTAAATATTGCGATGCCTCTTCATGGGCGGACTCAGACGGGAGATGATTACAAACCTAGAAAGGACACTAATTGCTGCATTACAAGCGAAATACCAAACACATCCCACAGACGATAAGACCAAATCTTCTGCCTAGCTTCCGCTATTGTTAAAAAAACAAAACTGTTTAGCTCGCATGGAGGCTTCCTAGCTTACGCAGTGTATCATCACTGGGTAAGAATCGAAAAAAAATAAACATACATGATGAAACAAAGAAAACTGATTCTTAACTCACAGACAGGGCTAAAGAAAAGCCACAGTTGAGTAATGATGGAAAAAAAGCATCAGACTACAGACTAGCCACAAGCTAGATTATCAAGTTACTTAACACTACTGTTCTGCCAGCCAATAGTGACAGTGACATCATGTTGTGTTTACAAAGTTATCAGGGACTTAGAATCGATAGATCACTTGTGTATTAATCCTATTCTGTGGATAAGATTAATACACAAGGGATATATTGATTCGTGTTAGCTCAAGTGGAGTGTACAATAATATTTTACTTAACAATTGTAAACAAACTATTACGTCACTGTCACTCTTGGCTGGCACGACAGTGCATACTTATATTCAAAGATCGAAAGTATGCGAGTCATTGTTTTAGAAATAAGGAAATGTTATTTAGTTTTTCATTTAAAATTAAGTAAACAAAATTGCCTCTCCTCCGAACGTTTACCACCATACATCTCACTGGAAGCGCTTAAACTATTGTAAACATAAACAAATACGCCTAAAATATTAAATAACACAGGGAATATATATGCCAACGAGGAAACGCACCTTATATCTCAGCTAATTCTTTTATCCGTCAAAATGATCAATATTCTAAAGATTTTTGATAATTATTTCATGCGAAATTAGATTTTACGTTTATAATTGTGTCGTTACGTTGTCGTTTATTCCTTTGTACTCATATGTTATGCAAATAGATATTTGATATATAACCGACAGAGATAATAAAATTTCAATAAAACATCAAGTTTTACCGGTTGTTTCATAGACTGGTCAGTGCATGTACTTTGCATAAATAGAGCAATATGTTTCATCTTGCATATTAAAAAAACTGTGTCATTTCTACGCAAACAGTGTTAATATGATAAGCACTGCTTAATGATCGTAGTCAAAATTTGGATGCATATTTTGACACTTATTAACCTCGGAGTAATTACGTTACGGTGTCGGTAAATTTTAATGGGATGGCCAAACGTTCTATCACGTGTACATGTATAAATACGCACCTCTATGACTAGGTCATAATAAACGACTCAAATATGTGTAAAGAAGAACTTAATGGGAGAGGCAGCAGGTCCCGAGATTATAAGATTTATTTTTTCTCAGATAAGCTGAGTATGTAATTACAACTGCTCATGAAATTCTATTACAACTGCTCATGAAATTCTAAATTACAGAAAAAAATAAATAGATGTATTTATCCTGCTCATAAATGTTAAAATGCAAACACTGGTTGGCATTTTAAATCTATTTGCAGGATAAATGTCATGCTCATGTGAGGTGAGCATGCGAAAAAGTTGTATAACCTCGATGCCAGGTATGTATGACGTGTATTTCTCGTTTTAGATGTGTAACTCTATCAACTTTGCAAATACGGTACTTATGGTTTATATGCGGCAATCAATAACCTGGGCAGCCCTGCAAATCCGTGCAGCCTCGGTGGATTCTTCAGTGTACACACACACACACACACACACACACACACACACACACACACTAAAAACACTTAAGGGCTCACACTATATCTGGTAGCCGTTTACATGGCCTAGACATTTACTACAACTAAATTTAAATGTTTCTGTCTTTTGATAATATTCAGACAAAACAACTGTAAATACACCGAGTACATATATAGACTAGCCATGGACATAATAATTTAGAAAATAATATAATTACAATTTTACACGCATTATAAACAACTCTTTTATTTTCAGACTAGTAGCTAGCCTCGATATCTAGTTGCTCCTGCACGTTTGAATAAAGACCATACTACTCTCTGTTGGCTTCAAATACATTGTTCATTTTTAACAAAATTGTTCTTTGTTGACAGCTTCGAATTTTAGTTAAACATAGTATATATACTTTTTACGAGATTAATTTCAGTTTTATATCAAATCATGCACTGAATTACAACAATTGTCATCATGATGGCGTTCATTTTAAAAATAATTATTCTCTATAGTGGCTTATAGGATATAGCTGGGAATATTGCCAATTGGTTCATATTTGGTCTCAATATTGTCGTTATAAGGTTGTGCTCCTCTTGTTGATTTTTTTTGTTCTAATTGTGGGTAGGTGTTTTCTAACGCTGATCAGAGTGACCAAGTTCAGTGACCTATTTGTTCAGCGACCATCTATGTAGTACAACAGCATATACATAAAAATTGGTAATTACAGTATATACTAGGCGACCAGTTATTACCCAGAAGAACTTGAGCTTGAACTGACCATCTGTGAGTCATGAGCCCTTTTATTTGTTTCATCATAGTGTGTTAATTTGATCGGAGTGTTTCTCCATGATGATACATTGCATTAGTTAGAAGGCTTCCATGCGAGCTGAACATTTCTTTTACTTCAACAACAGCAGAATCTAGGGACAAGATTTGGTACCAGTAAAATGCGTTTAAGCTCCCCTTTGGCTTAAGCTGTTATCCGTTCTAAGGTGGTAGTTCTGTTGTTGTTGACTTTTTGTTTATTGTTACTCCCATTGTGGGAGTCTGTAATTGTCCTTTGTTTTGCTGTATGTTACTTTATGCCCATTCTAGTTTTGCAATCATCTTGATGGGAAAGGGAGAGCTACCTTCTTTACTTAGTTTGCCTTCCTGGTGTCTCGTGATGGTTGTGTGGCTCTTCCTCACGGTGCCATGGATTTGTCTGCGGTTTGTGGTTGTGGTATTTCCTGATCATACTCACTTACTATATTTGCGCTATCCTTCACTCACACCAGAGCGTATACTACTAGCAGAAATAACGAATGGAGGTAAATGATATTCATTCCAACTATAAGACCTGTTACCCCACGAATCTCAGGTGTTAGCTCACATGTATAAAAGAATAGGTCGTGTGTATTAATCTTACATCAAAAGTCATAAAGATTATGACAAAACAGAATCGAAACTCAATATAATATACGTAGTTTGTGTTCGAAATTGTCAGATTTTCTTAAATTCAGAATTAACGCTCACCTTTCATCATCGACAAGAGTAGAAGTAGAAAGAAAGACAGAAAAAGTCAATTTATCTGATCAATGTATTTATAAGCGCCCAACGATTACCGAGGCATGTGTGGATCCAGAAAGAGTCAGGGAGTGGGAGGGGGACGTCCTGCCTACATTTAAAAATATATTTATTTTAGTCATCAACGTAGTTCACAGAGGGTCGTTCGAACCTTTCTCGAGCAACAATTGGACCCTATTACTTCTCGGAGGAGGTTCCTTGGGTCCAATTTCTGCTCGAAGGCGGTTCGTACCAGTATTTCTAAGGAAACCTATAGTCACTTGCGAATTTCCAGGGAGGGAGGATACAGCCCGGCTGTTCCCCTTTTTCCCATGCGAGGTCAGCTTGAACCTATAGAGTAGCAAATATGGTGTGTTAAACTTTCATTTATTCGCGACACGGTAAATATCAAATATCATGATGTCTAATTTCAGCGGTGAAAATTATTGTCGCTAACTGACTAAATATCAGTGACATATCTGTTGATACTGTTTTATTACCTTTAAATACGTCTATAAAACTGCTATTTCTTTGCAAAACTAACACTATCTTAGTTGAGCCTTATGACTATGTTGACATTTAATAGAAGAGCAAAATCCCTGTTCGACGTTATCTCTGACAGATTTACGGAAAGCTTCATAATGATTGGTTAAGCTAGATATAATGGTGTTGTACTAGGCGAACTTCTCTCTTCCATCTAGCAGCTTCCACCGTTTTGGACTGAAAACCAGCAAACAGACTCGTCCCTTTTTAAGTGTATTTAAAGAGGACAGCTGCCATTGTTCAACATAGAGTTGTTAGAAATCCTCGTACATCGGTATAGCGCTGACATTTTTTTTATATTCCAGTCTGTCCTGGCAAAATGCCGCTTGAGTCGGTAATATGGGACATGAGAGCCGTTGCACTTTTCATTAATTCTCATGGACAAATTTAATCAAACTGAGTCTGCTATTATTAAATTACGCACTCATGCTCTCACTATTTCCGATTCTCACTATTTCCGAAGAATCCGTTTTTCCATACCGTTTGGAAGTCACAACATCTGTTGTTGTGCCGCGTTGAGTTTGCAGAGCCTCCCCTCTTATTTTGATATAGAGTTGATTGGTTTTTTTTTGTCATGTTGTCCTTCAGGAATAGTTGGTTCTGACAGAAAGCAGGTATGATGCCGCTTGTGCCGGCGCTATGGGAATTGAGAGTTGATGCACTTTGCAAAAGGACACCTATTTGCAAAGTGCAATTATTTCTCATAAACGTATAGTTCGAGGTTTGTGAAACCCGATTTCTGACGTAAACAGTTCGTACGATTCTTGTATTTCGAAAATGTGTCAATAAGCTCTTGATAAAACTGGCTATAAGTTTGCATGCTAGTGACGACTGATGATAACCTTTGCAATCAGATTAGACCCAGACCAGGTCCGCAAAAACTCCGAGGCCTGATCTGGATCCATACTGTTCGACGCTTAGGCTGATGGTATTCTGAAAACAAATTAACGGTAACGTTAACGGTTGTGTTAAAACAGCGAAAGTCACAAAGAATGCAAAATTGTCAGGCATACAAAGAGTTTACAAGAACTTTGTACTCTCATGGACAGATTTCTGCTGGGCATTTTTTTCTTCAAAAAATTATTTGATGAATACATGCACCACCAGTGCTCCAACAAGAGCACATCTGAGCTTATCTGGCTTCAGTTTTTTATCAGACGACAAAAGTCGCAACTAGCAGGTAAATAGTTTTTAAAGCAAACACCCTCCTTCTAGGATTCGTCTTATCGACCCTTGACCTTTCTTAAAATGGATACCTGTGAACGTTTTATTCTTTTTCAAAATTAAGCATATTAATGACAAATATAACTTGTCTGAAAACAGGACAGTAACTATAAATAAAAACTTTATTATTGTAGAAAACTTTCTGAACAGCTCGTGAGTGCCGGTACACTGAGCAAGACACCAAACTCTTCTCCATAAAAGGTAATATTTCATATATATTGTGTCAGTCTTGTTAATTAACCTTAGTCATGCTGAATACTTTCATGTACTACAGTCCCCTCCAATTTTTAAATGTATCCCGTTAACCTGCAACATTCCAGTTGTTAACAGGTATTTTCTAGAGTACAAAACAGTGTGGATCCTGATTAGATGGCTTCGTCAGAAGCCAGCTGATCCGGATCTACAGTGGTTTTAAAAAGGGAATTAATCTTAGTTCAGCAGGACAAGTGTTTACTCTTAATGTGCACACTGTTTAATTTAGCAGGCGACAGCAGTTATATTTTGTTTTGTTCTAAATACCTGTGACTTGACAATACCAATGCCAAAGTATACCAAAGTCGTGATCCGTTACACTTCTTTAGAAATAATAAGAAATAGCAAAGCCAAACAACTTCGAATGCAGATCTTGAGAATCGTACGTTAAGTGTTAAACCAAAATTGGATACAAGTTAATGCCCTATCTTAGCATACTAATTAGATCAAAATCTGACAATTTATTTATTAAAGTCAACTGTGTGTTTTTTAATGATATAATAAATGTTGTTTTCTGTCATTCTGTCCTATTTACCTAATACATCAAATTTAACTAGAGATATTAGAATAGAAGAGTTAGTTAGTACATTTACATCTTATAACACACACGAGACTCCCGATAGCTCGGACTACTGCTTAAGCCAAATATACGAGAGTTGTCCGAGAAAGTCGTAGACTTTTACTATAACACGTAACTGTGTGCCTATTCTATGAAATTTGTATGGTAGTTTCATATACATCACATTAACATTTTGTACAAATATGGATGGAATCACAGTTACGAACATTTGCTTAACTGTGTGTCAGCGTGTGTGGAACAAATCGAAAATTAATTTGCTATATTTCCAGTGAGGGGTGGTCAACTATTGGTCTATGCTCCTTTTATATAAGCTTTAACGGTATCAAATAATGCAATCTGTTTGTTAAGTAAGTCTTCAAATTATGACTTAATATTTAGTTTAGGTATGTTCAGTAAACAAATTGGCACAATATTTTAGAATTTATACGAGACAACATATTAACTAATATGAAATAGGCACACCTAATGGGCAACCAACCACTATTTGATCTGAGAGGATAGCATAGTATTAACATTCTGCTCGTTTCATCGAATAGAGCAGAATATTTGTCTAGTCGGTACTAGCATTAACAAAGGTTGTGCAGTATATTATTACTCAGTCGTCATGCACGGACTGAGAATATTCAGGTATTTGTGAACGAAGTGTCGTGAAAAATCAGTTCTAAGGCGGCTTTACAGACGTGAGCAACACACAAAAAGCGAAGGACGTTGGTCTATATTTCTGGAGTATGAAGATATCATGGCATCGACCTAGAATATTACAGCAGACAGAACGAGATGAACAAGTTGACTTCTACAGAATTTAAAAGATAAGTGACACTCAAAAATTTATTTTGTGAATTATATTGTAGTAAAAGTGCGTCTGTCGCATCTGCAGATATACCTCAAAAGGTAAATGCGTTAAATGTGTAGAAGATGGCATGTTCAAAAATAGTTGATTGCGAAAGAAATCTAAACCATTATTGAACGGTACATGGAGATGAAGAATTTAGCGAAAGGTACATTTTTAACTGAGACGCCTTTAAACGGAGAATGTTGTATACTATAGAGCAAATAAAAATAACGCAACACACTACATATTTATTATGAAAGAATATACCAGGATAACACGATCATATTTTCAAACATGTCCACGTATATAGACGTCAAGAGCACGCTATAAAATTTTCTCTGAAACGCTCAAAAGCGGAGAATGTTGTTTAATATAGAGCAAATAAAAAATAACGCAACACATTACATACACATTATGAAAGAATATACCAGGGATATCACGATCATAGTTTCAAACACGTTCACGAATATTAGTGTCAAGAGCAGGCTATACAGCCTCATGAAATGGGCGGCATTTGCTGGTTTTGCAAAGAAAAATAATAATGCTAATAATAGTAATAATAACAATAGCAATAATAAAATCATGCAGTCAACGATGGAATCAATCACAGTTTTACATCTAACGTTCTTACATTTCAGTGACCAATATTTGGAACAACGACAGGTTATTAGAATCCACAATGGCTAGAAAGTAGTTGACGATTATTTACATCTGGAGGTCGCCAGTGATGAGGAGGATCAGAAACACATTTGAAGAGCTCAATCCAAGTCAGCAATGGAAATTTGAAAGTTCATATTTAAAGCGCATTGTAAAGATAAGTACAGAAAGCAGTTTTTTCTTGTTTTAATCAGATAGACACTTCAGATATAAAGATTGTTTTAAGATGTGTAGCTTGGCGCTATACAAAGGCTGGTAGTACAGATCAGTTAGATCATGAGAGACGATAACGAAGGTGGGTGGATTGGCAGAGAGTAAGTACAGATGAATCCACATGAAATAGGCTAAATATTAAATATAAATAGAAGCATGGTCATATTAGTATTTTATGTTGGTTATAGAAGAGGATTACACTTATCTATCTATTTGCTGTACTGATCCAGACAAACACAGTTGTTGTTGTTTTTTTTTTTTTGCCGGAAAGTGCTTATCTGTAAAGAGGTCTTACAGTAATAAAACAAACCAGAGATCCACTGGTTACTATCTTAGAAATGTATTCTTAAAAATTGAAACGTAGCCTCATGCTATAAATACTCTACAAAAAAAAAAAAAAAAAAAAAAAACAAGGTACAAAGCATAGATTAGTACTGGATTGTAATAGCATAAGCGATAATTTGCATAATCCAAGTAAAAAAAAAAAAAAAAAAAAAGTTGCAAGATAACAGGACAACAACTTCAAAATGATATTTCATGAGCTAATTTGAAAATGGTGAGGCTTATATTAATCGCATGGATAACGCTCAGTCAAATGGAATGGTCTCCGCTTTCTCTTGGCCAGACGCAGGTAAGGAAGCATTTTACATACATAATTTACTGGAATTGGCGAGCATTGGTCAAATATTGTGGAAAGTTTTAATAGTGCTTTTGTTATGGTGGTAAACGGTCAAAGAATAAGTGCATTTGTGAGCGACTGCTTATGTGGAATCAAAGCTATTGAAAACGAGTAGGTTTATGTATGATGAAAGGTGGAGAAAATGTTAAAGATAATCAAAGAAAGGAGATTTCAATTAGAAACCTAAAGTTATCAGAGGGTACGAGCAGAAATCGCTGCATCCACAGTAGAATAGACGTTAGAGCCATGTCAGTTAAAGGTAAGCTTGTTAGAATAAAAATGAGTCAAAAAAACTTTGACTATGAGTATCGAAAGAGAATACTGCATTCGATTCTAAATTATTTGCAAACGAAAAATGGCGGTGCTTATGTTGGCTATGCAGATATGGACAATGTTATAAGTAGTGAGAACAAGTGAAAATATCCAGTTACTCTTGCAGTTTTAATCGATTTCCCCAAACGTGAAATTTCATAGGTTATTTCCAAAGGTAAGAATATATATCATAGGAGCAGTAGATTTATGTGGGAAGAGCAAACATTACTCATAAGAGAGCTCTAAAAATCGGTTGGAGACTAGGTCACATGTAATTTCCCTAGAAGAGGTAACAAGAAGTTCCCCAGAAGTGGAAAAGGCAGTTATCTGGTATAGGGTAATACTTGAGATTGCCCAGGAGGTTGAAATGAGTTTCCCAGAAGTGGGAAAGAGGTATTTACTTGGTAGAAGGTTATTTTTAAAGGTGAGAATATATATCATCGGAGCTGTAGATTCATGTGGGAAGAGTAAACATTCCTCATAAGAGAGCTCTAAAAATCGGTTGGTGACTAGGTCACATGTCATTTCCCAAGAAAAGGAAACATGAAGTTCCCCTGAAGTGGAAAAAGGTATTTATCTTGCATAAGGTAATAATTGAGATTGCCCAGGAGATAGACACGAGTTTCCCAGAAGTGGGAAAGAGGTATTTACTTGGTAGAAGGTTATTTTTAACGGTGAGAATATATATATCATCGGAGCTGTAGATTCATGTGGGAAGAGCAAACATTCCTCAAAAGAGAGCTCTAAAATCGGTTGGTGACTAGGTCACATGTCATTTCCCAAGAAAATGATACATGAAGTTCCCCTGAAGTAGAAAAAGGTATTTATCTGGTATAAGGTAATAATTGAGATTTCCCAGGAGGTGGAAACGAGTTCCCAGGAAGTGGGAACAAGGTATTAACCTGGTAGAAGTTTATATCTAAAGGTAAGAAAACATAACATAGGAGCAGTAGATTTATGTGGGAAAAACAAACTTTACTCATAACTGAACTCTAAAAATCTGTTGGTGACTAGGTCACATGTCATTTCCTAGAAGTGGAAATATGAAGTTCCCCTGGAAGCGGAAAAAGGTATTTATCTGGTATAAGGTACTAATTGAGATTTCCCAAGAAGTGGAAGCGAATTCCACAGAAGTGAGAAAAGGGTATTTGCCTGGTAGAAGGTAATAATTGAGATTTCCCTGGAAGTGGAAATGAGTTCCCTGGAAGTGGAAAATTGTATTTACCTGGTAGAAGGTAATAATTGAGATTTCCCCAGAAGTGGAAACGAGTTTCCCTGAAGTGGAAAAAGGGTATTTACCTGGTAGAAGGTAATAATTGAGATTTCCCTGGAAGTGGAAATGAGTTCCCCGGAAGTGGAAAATGGTATAATGCCTGGTAGAAGGTAACAATTGAGAATTCCCAGGAGTGGAAACAAACTCCCAGGAAGTGGAAAAAGGTATTTACCTGGTAGATGGTAATAATTGAGATTTCCCAGGAAGGGGAAAAAGTTATTTACCTGCAAACAGATAATAACTGAGATTTTCGCGGAAGTGGAAGTCCGGTTGAAAATGCAGACTGAAGGGCTTAATTTTTTAAAGGTGCAAAAGTCCCTGAGAGCAAAATCAATAAGCAAATGCCAAAGTCTCACATGAAAATAAGAGAAGACTTTTAAACAACGAAGTATTGGGTTTTTAGTATGGTTTTGAAAGAAAAAAATGTCCTCCATATGAACAAAGATGGGGGAGTAAATATGGTTGTATAGAGCAGTATTTAGAAGATAAAATATGAGGTCAATGTTTATTATAATAACAAGAAAATGAAGTCACTCATAAAAAATCAGGGGTAGAAAAGTGGTTTTCAAAATATCGACATGGTGGTAAATTACGTGGCATTATCAAAATTAAAATGTCAGTAAAATTGATATGGTATAGTTTTAATGAGACATGCGTTTATTTAAATCAGAGAAAGGAGAAAATTAAATTGGCTGATATATGGGATCACAAACAAATGACAAGTTCAGTGTATATTATAACGTAGATACAAATAAGTTAATTCCAGATGAGTTCCCAGTATAGAAGTTGCCCGATTTTTAGCTTTGTATCAAAGTTAGCAAAAGGGGAACTGTTTAGTATAATAGGTATGGCAGTTTGTTGTACTTTAAGGGTTTCTGACCAGCCGTCTGCACCTGATTGTCTAATTTGAATAGGTGATACATTTAGCAAAACAAAATTAAATAAATAAGTAAATGAAATGAGTACCAGATAAAGTCAATTGTATCAGACAAAGTGCAAAGGGGCATATAAACAATGATATTTTTGGAAAATAAATTTTAGACTTCAACATGATTCAATTAAAATAAGAATAATATGTATTGACAATAAGGCTATTTGTATATGGCTATTTGTTTTCATTTGTTGCAGGTATTGGCTCAATCAGAAACATACAACAGCATCCGTTTTTGACAAAGCGATTTACTAGTCAACACACTGTGTCCTGAAGCAAGCAGAACTACAGTTAAGTACACGTATACCGCGTGTTGTATGAACCGTTTATCATATTGTGTTATCAACTATTATGGTAACATCTAAGCTTAACCTAAACGCCAGTGTTGTAAGAAAAATAGCACACAGGTGCATAATGCAAGATATATGGCATACTTATGCAGCCCAATTCGATGGAAGTCACCTGACAGTAACATATGTACGTTGAAGATTTTGGAGTCGAAATGTTAAACATTACAGAGGTCATGTCTATGTGAGGCATTGTGATGTGACTTTTCATGAAAACGTAATAAGAATCTATACAAAATTTTGTCGCTCTCTAACATTTGTAATTTCTAAGCGCGCCAACATGCAAACTGTGTTTGTTTTCTTTGTTAGAGTAAAGAATAGACTTAACATTCTGCTCGTTTCATCGAATAGAGCAGAATATTTGTCTAGTCGGTACTAGCATTAACAAAGGTTGTGCAGTATATTATTACTCAGTCGTCATGCACGGACTGAGAATAATCAGGTATTTGTGAACGAAGTGTCGTGAAAAATCAGTTCTAAGGCGGCTTCACAGACGTGAGCAACACACACAATTTTGTATAGATTCGAGCAAGAGATCTTGTCGTGTTGATTTGCACGTCGTCATTGCTATGTGGTATACTGCACTGTTTAAAATCACAGCAAGTTTTCGCCAAACAAAAAATAGAAAGTTTGGTGTCATGTGGGCTGGACGGCAGGTACTTCGGCAATGAGAAGATCTAAGGGTTAAGTAAGCTGTGTTACTGGCAGGGCTTTTACAAGCACTTCTTAAATAGATCTCATCAAGGTCTACAACGTCCTTCCATGTCACGCTGCTCATTTGCTCACATTAAAGCGCGCCAACATGCAAACTGTGTTTGTTATCTTTGTTAGAGTAAAGAATAGACTACGGTATTTCTTGCGAGTCGGTACTCGTGTGAGTATAAAAAGTGAGGAAGAACGCAAATGTCAGGAATCGATACAATTAGTATCACACCTGACCGAGAATACCTTATGGGAAAGTGGCAAAAGAAGAAAACGTCACATACAGAAGCGCCTTGAGGGTCAGCCCAGACTCAGGGCCGTCGCCGTGTATTCCAAATGGTCCGACGGAGGAAACCATCGAGTTCCGAAGGCACGAAAGGGTGGAGAGCACTAGAGGGGTATCATTCCACCCTATCGTTAGGGCCCCCCTCCCCCCCCCCGAGATTTTGTTTTAATTTTTAGCGCTTCTATGTTCGTTTTTAATTTGGGCCTAGATTGCAGTCGCTTTGGATCATGCTTTTTTTGCTAGAGTGGAGTGAAAAACAGAATGCTGGACATAATCCTTCATCGTAATGAAGCCGGGGCCTTATGACGAACCACGACGGTTAAACACTTCTCTGTCCACATGGTCCAGGCTTCTTTAAGGCAAATGAACGTTAAAGGAACCGAACACACTTGTGCTAAATTGGAACAGGCAGGACTTGTATATCCGTAACGGAATAGACATGGGCTCACGATGCTCATATATATATATATATATATATATATATATATATATATATATATATATATATATATATATATATATATATATATATATATATATATATATATATATATATATATGAATTCACAACGTTTTAAACATATTTTTACGCCCGATGTGTTGTTCCATTTAGAATCATTAGAAAAAAAAGCAAATTGTCAATATGAGGGAAATAAAACTGGATCACAGAAATTATCATGACTTTGATAAATGAGTCCCAACATGAGAAAACACGTCCTCGGGGTTTTCGACCCTGCAAGACTCAAACCAACCTGCTCAGTTACAGAGATTAGCTAGAATGCTGAAATTTTGCTTGTAACAAGTTTATCAATTATACTTTCCAGAGATTGAACAACAAAGTCGCTGACCAGTTTGCGCGTCTGCGCAGGCTGGTATGCGCCTTTGTTGTTGAAATGCAACTACCTTAGGTTTTCCCGCAACACGACCCATAACCCATATCTCTATGACTGTTTGTTTTAACACCTTGGCAATGTCTATTAATGACATGCGCAACGTTCGGAGTGTTTCAGTAAATTGTCGCATGATTAAATAAAATCAGAGGTAAGCTCAAAGAAAAAAAAACGAAACGAGATAAAGGAACACAGTGGATAGCATACTCGGCAACAAAAGTGGGTCCAGCAAATGCTGCACCTGCCGGACCGGCGACGCCGGCCTAAGCCCCTTTCCCAACAAATGAACACAAGGCTGCAAGACACATACAAGGCAATATGTCAACGGCGAACACAAATAAAGAAGTTCCGCCTTGGAACGGCCAGGGAGAAGTTTAAATGCTTTGTGCATAAGGAACTTAAATAATCCTGCAAGCTATTTTAAAGGCGCTGGGACCCTTGAACGGAAGTTCCTATTGGATACCATGAGGATTTGTAATTATAGCAGCGACATGTGCTTTCCAAACAATGAATGTGGCATTTTGACAAGTGTAGATTCAGACGAGCCTGTGCAGTCTCCTTTTAAAGACATATGCGGCTATTTCCAATGCGCACCTTTCCCGCGTCGGCAAACGGGGAAAGTTGCCTGGGTCCTGTCTTTCGACCCTTAACGGATTCGGATCAACACAGCTTCAGATATTCTTATGTCATATCGGTGTTCCGACATTTTCTTCACAAAAAAACTAATTAAAGTGTGTTCGAAATATCTATTGACATATTTTCAGAACTGATCGTCTCAGCACTAAAGACAGATAAATGTAGCTCAGTCGAAATCAAACGACGTGCACAATAACCCTGGTTACGAATACGATAGTGGCCGAGTCTATACTAATTGTATGGTTATTTCGAGCGACGCACGACCTGACCTCGTGGCCTAGTGGTTAGCGTGTCTGGCTACAAAGCCAGAGGACCAGGATCGATTCCCCGATGCGCACATATTTTCAGTGTGTTTTTTCTTTCCTTTTTAACATTTTAATGCTAAATTACTTCATATACTAGTAAACTGGCATCATCAAAACGACCGAAATGGTCATCCCCGAACTTTTTATATTGAATTACGCATGAAACCTATGGGGGTGGGGTTAAATTTAGCCCTCTAGAAAGAGAATTAGTTCGGTGACCCCAAATTTTTATTCTTTTTTCTGAAAGGTATTATAATAGTCCATGAATTAAAAATAAATTTTCAAGATGTTCAATATCAGATTTTTTAATACATGATTTATTCTAAAAACAAATTCCATTTTTCGACGAATTGCCAAAATATATCATGCAGTATCTTGTCACAGCATGGGATAACAAGTAAACATGCACATTTTCTTAAAAGTTTGAGGTCAGGGGCAGTAATTTGAGTTAAAAGAAAGAAGCTGGCTGAAGATTACAACCGTTTTAGCTTGATAATACGGACTAGTGTTATTATTCTATATTTCTAGAAAATTGGTCAAATGCTGTAAACTTCAATATGAGATTCTGAAAAAATAAGCACGGTGACATATCCTTTTTATTTCATAAATGGATAGCCCATGCATAAAATAAACTGTATGCAAAGTATTGAAAATATTTCAATATGGGAAGTATTTAGTAGCATATGTCCTTAAGCTTGGAAACTCAAAATGATGTTCAGTCAGTATCATAACACTCATAGAAAAATCAAGCGACTAGCAAAGGCTCTGATCAGACTGCGTGTATGCGCAGGCTGATCTGAGTCTTCGCTGGTCGCACATATCACATTGTTGGAAATCTCATGTCGCGGCTCATTTCAAAGGCGCGACGATGCACGTGGCAGTTTGCGTTTGGCTCAAGACGTTATCACGTCGTGACGTAACGTTATAAGAATTGTGACGTCACGTCATGGGGATCACGCAGCCGCTTGCCTGAAAGAGCTATCACTACTGTTCAAGCACCTGGTGATAGAAAAAATCCATCAGTCTTATGGCTAAAATATGACTTTAATATCAACAAAACTGGCATCTTCGCGATTCACTTTTACTTTTTGTATTTTTTCAATGTCAACGATGACCACGACATATTTTCAACAGTAGAATTAGGTTCTTAGTTCGATCTAGATTGGTTCCCTGTATCGACTCCGTATAGATACCGGAACTCGACGATACCGAAAAAATTGTCTATTCGTATTTGAAGATGAATGGGCGTGAATAGAACAGAACATACCCTCTCTAGTCGTAAAACAACCAACTCTCGTGTTGCCCCGCTTGGCGGGGCAACACTCGGTGGTTGGTCGCTATAAAAATAACTGACAGCAAAATAACATGTGTTCAGTTAAAATGTCGAAAAGAAGCGTGTTTTCTCAGTAGTACTTAATTAGTATTGCACGAAATCCATTTTACGATACTAGTGACTACTCAGCCAATTAGATAACTTAAGAAGAACGCGATTCTGTGAGTTTAATTAGGCAAAAATGGTGAAAGTCTACTTTTTGCGACATACAGTTCTTATAACGTTAGTATTGTCTGAAAAATAAAAATATAGTAGGCATGATAAATATTCTATGAACTCAATGCCGACAGCGGAAAACGTTTCAAATTTAAAACATTATACCTTGAATAGTCCTTTTTTGAGGTGGTAATACATTGTGTGAAATACAACTGCGAAATTTAATTGAATGTAGATAATATGTGGACTAGATGAATTTTGTTACAAAAAATGCACGACACACTTTGGATGTTTGCTAATTAGAATGACATTATAGGTATTTAAATTGAAAACAATGTTCGGGTCGCCGAACTGAGTGTTTCAACACAGCCGTTACGAAAAAGGTTCTGACGAAAGCGGGTTCTATTATAGTTATACTTTATCGAGACACATGTATACTAACTGGTGACTAGACTTTGGCACACTTCTTTTCTTGACAAAGTCTTATCACAATTTTGCTTACCTGTGTCTCGCTAATGTTTTTTTTATTTATTTATATCTTTATTAAGTCTTCCAATCAAATAGTACAATTCTATGCATGACACTTAACTATATACAATAATTTAATTGTAACGATTACCCAGTGCATAAATAGGAATATCGGACTGGCAGGCTTAACAATGATCATTTAAAAAAAAAATAAAAGAAGGAAGAAAGAAGTAAAAAAAGATAGAAAGGGGAATATGTGACTGTGACGCATTAATTATGTAGGCATTTTATAGTACGATAGTTTATTTTAGAACATTTAATTTTTTTTTGGTGTTCAGAGTCTGGTCTAATATCTAATAGTTCATATAATCTCAATTTCAGGTCTCTTAAGCAAATAAGAGTCAATTTATGTTTTGTTTTATTAAAAGCTTAAATTGTCAACATTGATTTTATCTGTAAAAGAATTATTCTGCATTAAGGAAAGCATAACCAATACATATAATAGCTCATGTGATTTGGAGTAGTTGCCATTTTTTCCTGTGGACCTCTAGTTTATCTTTGGAAAATGCAATGTCTCGCTAATGTCAAAATGCATTAGTATGCAAAAATTGATAAATATACTTTACACTTTTAACTACCGAATATATCTTTACTGTTTTTGATTTTAACCAACTAAATTATTGAAATGAGCTCCTGGTATTTGCTCTAACATAATTCACGAAAGACGACTCAGGCAAATTAATCTTCTTTCGAGTTATCTGACTGAGTGTGCTTTCGTTAAAAACACAAAATCAGCCTTGCCTCACAAAACCCTAGGTAAACCTAAGATTTGAACACGCTATTTTAAGGGTCATCAATTGCTCATAAAAATACTGCCGGGCATTTTGTCTTTGACATATGGTCCTAATTACCTAGCACTTGTTCCACTCACAAAAGAGTCTCAACCTGACTGAATCAAAGCACTGAGAGTACTGATGGAAACGATGTCTTGTGATTTTAGTTCTTGTAGGCTAAGCAGAGTGCATTTTTGTAGATGATATTTTAGGAATATTTGAATTTGTATATTGTATATTTTTCTGACCAATGATGAAGGAAAAGTTTGATATGATTTCTATTTTTAGTTTTTAGTTTTAGCATAACAGAATTTTGAAGGGGCATGCGACAAAATATCAATCTTATTATTTCAAACATGGGCTGGTATGTCTTTAAACCCTATTTCACTTTTAAGCTCTGGTGGCCATTTTGTTAAGTGGGATCAAAAATAGTAAGTGAGTATGATCAGGAAATACCACAATCACAAACCGCAGACAACCCCATGGTACCGGGAGGAAGAGCTGCTCAACCATCACAAGACACCAGGAAGACAAATTAAGCAAAGCAACCAGCTCTCTCTCTCTCTTCCCCATCAAGATGATTATAATACTAGAATGGACATAAAGTAACGTACAACAAAACATAGAACAATTACAGATTCCCACAATGGGAGTAACAATAAACAAAAAGTCAACAACAACAGAACCACCGCCTTAGAACGGACAGCAGCCTAAGCCACTGGGGGGCTTAAATGCATTTTACTGGTACCAAACCTTTTGCCCATATTTAGCAGAGGGCATTATGCCGAATACATCACTGAAATTATTTTAAGAGTTTGGATTACTGGTTAAGAAGTTTAGATTTCTTTTTAGATTTTCCATTCGGTTCATTGTTGCCCTATTTTGAGGGTAATGTGATGAATTATTGCAAACAGGAAACAATGGTTAAGGAAAGATGGTTTATAGCCATTTCCTTTTGCCTAGCTCTTGATAACATTTTGTTCAGTGGAGCAACCCGTTAACATTTTGCTAAAATAGACTTGCATTATAATTGCCTAAAAATTCCAACAAGGGCAATAACTAAAGTTTTAAGGGTCGATTTTGACGAAACTTATAGGATATCAGAGTACTTGATACTTATTGTGTACCAAATATGTATCAAATCTGACCAGTAGTTCTGAGATGTGGATGGACAAAAATGCGACGGACGGACGACGCCAAAACTATATCCCTCCAACTTTGTCAGGGATTATTAGATATCAGCATAGCTACATACCTAAAACGCTTTTAATATGTTATGTGTTCTGATAATTTTTATCACCTGGTAAAATATCTTGTTTGAGTTTACGTTAATTTCTCTGTCAAATGTCATTTCTCTGTCAAATGTCTCAAATTTGTTCCAAAATGTTCGCTTTTCCATTTTTTAGCCCATTTTGATGTCCGTTTTTGGTAACCATAGCAAAGATAAACGTCAATTTTTTTACTTTTTAACTTGGTATATTGTTCAAATAAACCAATAAGAACAAAATGGTGAAAAGCATTTTAGCCCATATGTGGGCCAAAATAGCACCCCCCCCCCCCTGATGCATGTAGCTCTGTGTCAATATTAACTGTGTATATCTGGCATATAGTATAGATATAAAAAGAAGATTTATAGATGGTAAACTTAGGTTTCATTAAGAACATTGACAATAAAAAGTAAAAAAAAAAGCACTTAAAAATAAAAAAAGAGCAAAAAAAAAAGAGCCATGACATGTGATTTCCAAAAATGTGGCATTTTGACAAGTGTAAACTTAAGCGTTGCATCGATGATAAATCATGATCACCAATTATAATCGATGATCAATCAAAAACTTCGTTTGATTGTGTTTTTGGAAATAATCGATGATAATTGAAAAACATCACACTTGATCCAATTTTAAGCTCCTATTCTAAATATGCAAGTTTGCTACAAGGAATAGCAGTTAAATGGAGAGTTAAATGGAGTTTGCTGTCAGGACCAGTTGTGGTATTGGCTACTAGCACAAAGGCTCTGATCAGACTTAACCCGAACCTTTGCCGGTCACAGGAAATCTCATGTCACATAATTCCTTGAATTATACCCAAATCAGCATTTGTAATTTGTAATATTCTTTCAACCACCAGGTTGAGTTTTGTTCATAATGGCACAGAGTATGCTCAAATAGCAAAGGTACACGCAACAGCAAATTGTAAATTTGCAAGCAATTTGTTGACAAAATTTTTAAACAATATAATATCTGGTTTCAGCGACTATTTAGACTTCTTACAGATCAAACATAATATGGAGTTTGTCAAAAAGCAAATAAAGCATTTTCACATGCTTCTGCAAAATATACTGTTTGGTTTTTTGTTTGATTTGATTCTTAACGTCCCATCAACAATCTTTCAGTTATAAAGGGTTAGTAAGGGTTGAAACCAGTACTAAGCTAGGATAAATGTGTCTTGCGCAAGGACACAGTGCAGTGACGCTGTTGAGGCTCGAGTCTGGGCCCCTTCATCTCGAGTCAAGCACTCTACCATTTAGCCACTGCATATACATATCTTTAACAAACATGCACTTTGTTTGTAAAAAAATAACTCATTGTGCTACCAATGTTTATTTTAGGAAACAAGGCTGTGACTCTCGCTGGACTTCAAAACTATATGCAATGACACAATGACAATACATGCGTTACCTCAGACCTTCATACAATGACTAGTAACATGTATACAATCTATACATAAACTCAACTATCGTATGGCAGTACTGTTATTCAGTAGATAACATCATGTTATACAAAGTAGATCTTGCACAAAAGATTATTGCATAGAGTTTAATATCAAGTTTGTGCAAATGTGAATAAAGCATTTTCACACATTTCCTTTACTTGGCATATGCAAAATACACTTATCTATAATGAACATACACTTTGCTGAGAAAAATTCTAATCCATGTGCTACCAATGGTTATCTTAGGACACAATGATGTGACGCTTTATGGGTGCAATTATCTACTTCAGAACTATATGCAAAGACACATTGACTATACATTATTTCAGACCTATATGAAATGACTAGAAACATTCATACAATCAATACATAAATTTAACTATCATATGACATTACTGTTATTCAGTAGATAACATCATGTCATACATAGTGGCTCTTACAGAAGTGATCATTTCATGAGAAATTTAAAAAAAAAAGTTATTGCTTTACTTCAAAGAGTGTTTAAGAGTGTTTAGAGTCAAAGAGACTCTATGATGGTTCCGACTTAAAGACATCTATTGATGAGATGATAGGGGCCTGATACTTTGGCTGTTTGTCGGGCCCACTGGGGTTTACCTGTTGGATTTCTTTTGCTCCAGTATTCAGATTTATTTACTGTTGAGTCCTTATCTTTGCTTTATCTCCTTGTAATATCTTGATTTATATGTTTTAGGAGATGATGCATTGATAAGTTAGGGGTCTTTCATGCAAACCAAATATCTATGTGTCTTGATCCACATCTGAATTAAGGGTGAGGTTGGCGCCGTTAAACCGGTTTAAGCCTTCCAGTAAAATATTTTACTGACCGTTCCAAGGCGGTACTTCTTTTGTGGATCTTTTGTTTTTTGTTCTATCTTGTGTTCGCTATGTCTTTGTGTACATCTGTTTATATGTGCTTTGCGGTCACCTGCTGGGAAAGGACTGACCTCTTGGCTCTCGTTTGTGGTGTCTTACTGTGAGTTTGTCACTCTCCCATTGGTATCCTGGGTCAGGTGTGGTACTTGATTGTATTGATTCCTGATCTTTGCACCCTTACTTACTTTTATTCCAATTGTGTTTCTTGTCACCAAAGAGTTATTTAACTTCTGGCTATGACATTATTTTTTGACATGATTTGTTTGTTTGATTTGATTCTTTACGTCCCATCAACAATATTTCAGTTAAACAGGGACGGGTCTATCTTGGTTGAACCAGCACTAAGCTAGGATAAATGCGTCTTGCTCAAAGACCACGACGCAGTGACGCCGGTGAATCTTGAACCCTCAGTCTCCAGTCAAGCACTCTACCACTGAGCCTCTGCGCTCCCTTTTTGACATGATATATTCCACTGAATAACAGTAACATCAAATGAAAAAATAATGTTATGGCCACAGGTTGCATAATTTTGATACAAAGAAGTTATGTTAATAACAAAGTAAATTTTCTTTGAAATAAACCAGCTTTGGAGGTGTTAATTTCGCAATAGTTCATAAGATGAGAGAATCTTCCATTTGTGCCCATTTCAAATCATTTTTTAAACTAACCTAAGGCTGTCTAAACTGATTGACTTAAGCTTTAAATATTTGGTCAACATTATTCAGTCTAGTCAGACTCCTCCCACAGAGGAACGCAAAGAAAAGAATATACTTCCTGACCCCAATCCCTCAACAAAGTTTGAAAAGTAAATTTAATCCTGCCAACAATAGAGGAACCATCTCTCAGAAACCTTCAGCAGAAAATAAATTGCCCCACTCTACCACCTTGTTATGAAATGATAACTTGTGTAAGACCCTCTATAAAATACATAGAACAAATCAGAACGAATGGAATAAGAGACCCTATTTCTGCTTGTTAAAGTACCATCAGCACGTCAAAGAACAATCATAAGAGTCCCTGTCAAGGCTAGTCACCAAGTCATTTATCTATTTCATCCTTGGTTGGAATCTATCTTAAAGGTCTTGTGAACCTTCAAAAATACTTTTTTTAAACTCCTATTGATTGAAAAGCGAGTAATTAGAGAGACAAAATGTCGAAAACCCCATCAAAAAAAATTAAATAGTTACAAAATTATGAAGGTTTCAAAATTTAATTAGATAAAAATGTGCGAGAGGCTCATATGACGTCATTTGAGCTTTTTGAAATATCTAATTTAATATATTTCATTTATTTTAACATTATTTAATATTTTATTTGCTGAAATTGATTCAATATCATTAAATACAACATTTGCATGTAAAAGCTTTATTGTGTTGTTTTTAATTGGTTAGAAAGTGCACTACATAAAATTTGACATTTTGAAAAAATCATCTTGAAACAATAATATGGGCGGGGCTTATATGCTAATTTGCATAATTTTAAAACTTGCTTAACTTTCGACTCGGTTAGAATTTTTCGATGCGGTTTTCAGCATTCTGGTTTTCTAATCAGTGTCATTTAAATCATGAAGAATTTTAAAAATGTTTTTAAAGATTCACATGACCTTTAATATATTATCCCAAGGAATCCTAGTTAGTTGGATTTTATAATACGGTAAATCTTGTATTAGTTCGTACACTCGAATAGTTCGTTAAATGTCATGTATTAGTTCGTACACTAGTCATTTTTATATGCAATTCTATTAGTTCGTACACAACGATTTTTTCCTTCACTGGTGCTTGTTTTTAATCAGCGTGGCTGTCAACGATATGTTCCTGTTAACTTTCGCGTGCTTACACCAAACAGACCTTTTCGTCTGTCAATCTAACGACTTCGGTCGCTAACGTAAATCCAGCATTTAACATTAAAATTTGTTTTCTGAAAATCGAGCGAATGCTGATTTACACGACCTATGTCGCCGATGCGTCGGAGATATATTCTGTACGGTCATTACAAAAAGTGTCCTTAGAATAATGGATAGTTACATTTTACTTCTGTGTCATATATCTTTTATAATCGGACACCCAAGCCGCGTGCGACCCGGAAAGCATAGCTCGGGCCCGACACGAAATTAACTTGCGCAGTGCCTCATATAAACTGGTACCAGAATATTTCGTAAATAGCCTGCTGGTACTTATGACAAGGCCCAGGAGAGCATGTGCGTTTGCGCAATCTCATTAGGGTCCCGCTGCTCACTAACATAAAGTTTGAAGTGGATGAAGACTCAGCATGCTCAGACCAAATCAAATTCTAGATATTTACGTACGTTTTGTTTTATACAGTTGAATATCAATTTCGGTTATCTGAGCGTAAATAACTCAATAAATGTAGTAATAACGGCTTTTCCTAGGTTCAAACAAATGGAACATTTTAACAAATTGTTTAGCCGATCGTGGCGTGTCTTGCTGTCCTCATGAAACTACATACGGAAGGTCCTGAGAGTTCATGATTACCGAGATAGTGTACGCACAGACGCACAAACCGAGTATAATTTGATTGTATCATGATTCTAGGTCTTGATGAATGGCATTTCCATGAAATAAGCCAGTTCATGAGATTATGGTACCTATCGCATATGCGAGCAGCGAAGGCTCATACGAGCCTGTGCATCTGCGGAAAATCGTCAGCGCCTTCAGGCTTAACTGCGAGCATAGAAGGGATGTAGATGAAGGTACGTTCATTAATTTAAGATAATAGCCCCACTAGGTGGCTGTGAATTTGAAAACAGGAAGAATTCGCTTTATTTTAACCACCACACATCTATTGATGTATGTATCCCGATTTTCAATACATTAGTTTTCATGAACAGTCAGACCGTGTGTCTTTTTTGGAAGGAAAAGTCTTCCAATATGGATGGATTTTCCTTCCATTTAGTTTTTTTACAGAAAATTGGAAGGTCTTTATAACATCCATCTTAATGAAAACAGCAAAAGACTTTGAGATCATCCGCGGTGACATACATATCAGAATTTGCAAACATCCTTACCACACGTCTGTAGATGTTTTACCCCGACTTTGTTGTATGAGACCAACAAAGTCGCAGATCAGCCTGGGTACCGCACATTCTTATCAGCGCCTTTGTTATGAATACAAACATTAAACATTTTGTCGGGCCTGGTCTGGGTCAAACCTGTCTGCTAATGATATCAGCCGCAGACATAAAGATCAAATCCGCCGCTTTCATGCCACATGCTGTTTTAAGAGTTGGGTAGCACGTGGTGCATTGGCACATAAAAGCGGACTTCGCACATAAAACATAATTGCTCAGCTGCATGCGCGGATCCAGAAAGGGGTCCAACTTTGACAACTTTTTTTTAATAGATGATGGGAGAGAGGATCCAAACACCATTATATGCGGGTCATCATTGGCCCGCCAGCGAAACACCATTTAAATGGCGTTTCGCTGGCGTGCCGCTGATGGCCCAACATCGAATGCTGGCTTGGTAGCTTTGTGATTTTAAAGGGAACCGGACCAGTATGCTAAGAAACCCTATTTTTCAGGGGTGGGGTCTGCCCCCCTCTGGATCCGCCCATGAGCTATCTGGCATGAAAAGACAATTTCTGTAAACTCATCACTTTCGCTCATTGCGATCGCGTACACGTTCGCAAACATGTAATATAAATTGTTTTGGATCTCGGAAATTTACTTTACAAATTCAAACTATCAATGCCCCACAATTTTATCAAATGGCGGGCGACAGCCAGAACTCCTTTTTGGGGACGGATGTTAGTCCGTTCCCCAATTTTAACAATAGCGTTTTGACCACACGTCGTAATTTGCTCTTGCACTGTTGAACACATCAATATGTTACCATTAATCCCAATTTTTCAGCATATTTGTGGCAAAGTATCAGGTTAAATGGTTGATTTAGAGGCAGAGTGGTAAACAGTTGATTCTGGATCAGTTACTTTCTGAGAAGCCGGCTGATATGGATCTACATTGTATTCAAAACAGGGCATTACCAAGCCGCATGATAAGGGATTAATACGATCCTAACAACGCCTATTAAGAAGCTTCCGCGTAAAAATAGTTCCAACTTGTTTCGTGTTTTTTATTGTCGTTGTTGCTTTTGTCTTTTTAAAAATAGGTCTAGATCTACAGTATTTGAGATTTATCTGCTCGATTTCAAAAAACCAATCATAAATATATGTAAATTATTATCGCGCAATAATAAAAATTTATATAATTAGCGACCACGTGATTAGGGAACCAGTTGATACATATACAAGAATTGGCTTTTTAAAAAAGTTAGCGGTCGTTTAGCGATATGATTGTAAGTCGTCTTACGCACTCCATACTTGTGTTTGAACCTCTCAGACTTGTCCAATTGCATTAATATTTGTTCGAAGTTTTGATTATAAATATCCCAGCTGTGATTTTATATTTAATTTTTACAATTTAATACATTTTCCCATTTGATGCACCCTGGAAAATGCAAAAGCCAAAAGGTAAATAAAATCTAAACCTGTTGACTGTACAATGTGCAGACTTCTGGGAGCCTTCGTTTCTAGCATAAATGTGAACCATATCACCATTTGAGTCAACACGACCTTTTGGTACTTAAGGCATTGTCCAGTGACGAAGACTCGGGCGACTCCGCGCAAACATGTGCAGACTCGCCTTCGCAGTCGCATTGTTGAGTGTCTCAGGCAAATGTGCAGACTCGTCATGCATTCGCTGCTCGTATTAGCGACAACCCAATCACCATTTGATCAAACACGCGACATTTTAATACTGTTGCGAAGGCTCAGACGAAACTGTCAGCGCAAATATGCAGACTCGCCAAAGCCGTAGTCACTTCACAATGCGATAAGTGTCAAAATCTCGTGCTCTCTCAAATGGCGATTTCGGTGTCATTTTTGCAAGCAGAAAATGCTCTAAAGAACAGGCTCACCTAATGATTCATCACAGTTCCAAAATATCATGTGGTGGCTCAAATGGAAATCTGTGTTCCAGAAACGAAGGTTCTGGTGAGTCTGCACATTTGCAGAGGCTCGCTTGAGCCTTCGTAACAGTATCAGAATCCCATGTGCATGCTCGATCGGCGGTGTGTGTGTCATTTATGCGAGCAGCGAGTTAAGGCTCTGGTGAATATTCACAAGGCTGCACAGGTTCACCTGAGCCTTTTGTCACTCGACAATCTAATAAGTACCAAACTCTCTTGCTGGCCCGAAATGCGCTTTCGCTGTCATATATGACTTCAGCGAATGCTCTGGTGAGTCTGCACATTTGCACAGGCTCAACTGAGCCTTCGTCACTGTACCAAAATTTTTGCGTTGGCTCAAATGACGACTTGTGTCCTATTTATACGAGCAGCGAAGGCTCTGGCGAGTCTGCACCAGTAAATACAACAACGGGGTGCAACCATCGTTGCGTTATTTCAATGCTCACTTCAAGGTTATGAAAATCCTCAATAAAACTTTTATCAAGAAAATGTCTTTTCATGGAGGTATAATGCTGCCTATGCTTTCATCAATATAGGCTGCTAACTGACTCAAGGGTCGTTGTCGACTTTTGAAAACTGGTACGATCTTGAAATGTAGTATGCGTCTTTCGAGTGTCAAAGGCACGTGTGTGTGTGTGTGTGTGTGTGTGTGTGTGTGTGTGTGTGTGTGTGTGTGTGTGTGTGTGTGTGTGTGTGTAGGGGTGGGAGGGGGGAGCACGAGAGAAACGACCCCTCTCGTTGGGGGATAGGGCCTCCCTAAAGAAATATTTCTAATTCAAAATGTCCGTAAAAGCGATTCTAATGCATTTTGAGGTCATATTTTTCTAGTGAAGCCAAGTTTATTTTTTACAAGCATTAGCTTTTTTTTTAAAAATGCATATAGCAGCTTTTTGAACCCTCACCATCAATGCATTAACACATATTTCGGCCCATCGGCGGTGGCGGTGGACAGTTTCTATTTCTCAACCAAAACATAGTTGCGGGTACTCAAAGAATTGTCTCAATAAGACGGTTCTTTAAAGCATCCAAACATATGTTTAAATCTCTACCAAGGCATATGTTGTGGATAATCAAAATGGAACTGTCTCATCTTTTGAGTACCCAAAGCAAATATTAAAACTGATGGACAAGAAAACATTCTCACTATAACGCTGGAATTGTTTGCTAATCTAGACCTATGATTCTATATCGAGAGAAGACTCAACAAATCAGGTTGCGCATCTACAACATTACTACGGGTTAACACGAAATCATGTTTGATTCGAAACAGCATAATTTTATATTATTTTTTCTGTTTCTTCTCAGCTCACAGGGGTCGGCAATGATGATTTAAGACCACCAAATTCTAAGTTCAACACCCGTCAAAAATTGAGAAAATATTTTTCAAATGAACACAAAATAAGAGATGCACATCTTCAATGTGTGAACAATCATTATGCAAAGTTTGAATATAAAGGAATGAAAAGTGTTTGAGTTACAGATTACAAAGACCAGACACCATCTTAGCATTCTGGACAGAAAATATGTCTAAGAGCAACGCCCCTCAAAAATAAGAAACTTGATATTCATGAATTATGCACAAAATAGGAGGTGCACATCTTCTATATGTGAACAATCACTATGCAAAGTTTTAATAAAAATGAATGAAAACGTTTGGAGTTACAGATTACAAAAACTAGGCACCCTAAAAGTATTGCGGATGGATGGACAGACGGAAAGACGGACTCTCTAACAAATGGATTCTTGTTGGTTGCCAATAAAGCGTAAGTACCCAACAAATCCCAGAAAAGTTTAACGGAATAAACTTCATTTTGAGTTTATAATGCCTAGGTTACATTTGCTACGGTCGTCGTACGATTTATTTGTCTACGATTTTCTCTACGATTTTTTCGGCATCGTAGGCGGCTAAAAGCTACGACGTATGTGTTTACATTGCTTACGATCACCTTACGATTTCTTTCGGCGACAAACTAGATCAAAAGTTTACAGAGACCTTGCGGATATCGTACGACAACCACAAGGTTATCGTACAATCATCGTGTTATCTTCACGACCTCCCTATATAAATCGCACGATGCCCGTACGATGACCTTGCGGAAGTCGCAAGGAGTCGGTACGCTGACTGTGCAATTGTCGTGTAATTATGTGCATGGATTCAAACGGCTATCCATGTTCATTTTTGCATTCCATTTGAACTATGTTTCAAAGTCATGTGATCACAAATCGTGATGTGAAGAGGCTAGTGTTTTAGTTGAACATGGTCCCAAGGTATGAAACAGCGTGATACCTTTGTGTATATTTTAATGTCGATTTCTAAGTTCTGCAGTTTTCATAAAGTTTAAATCACAGAATATTGCAACCACTTTTTTATAGTACACTTTTATAATTCGAAAAGTAGCACTTTAATTGAAAATATAAAGATGCTTTTATTGTATCAGCGTAGACTAAACACTTATTATGGTTTTATTCAGTTTAATCATTCAAAGGCACTCTACGGCCAGCAACACATAAAATCTGCGTCATAAGCAAAAATGAAGTCGTTGCATGCGAACAGCAAAGGTACTGATCAGAATGCACTTTCTTCCACTCGGCCTGGTCAGCACATTTGCCATTCGTTTTCAGTAAAATACATTTTGTAGAACATTCATTCATTCAAATTTCAATGTTCGAACTAGTCACATCTTCTCACTTCGAGATTTTATTCCTTGAAGTAATACTCAAATTCAAATCCCAGAGTTATAAATCACAAAAATATCTGGACTTTTTTTTAATCTTATCTAATTAATTAAACCCCTTATCCAACCAGCATTTTATATACTGAAAATGCATATGCATTTCACGTTAGGTGCATATTTTGAATTGCTCTTCAGATAATTTTATCATGGAAACATACTCTATGGGCCCTGATTAGCATGCGCGGATCCAGAAAGTTATGTCAGAGGGGGTCCAACTCAACTTTTTTTACTTGATAAGGGCGAGAGGATCCAAATACCACTAAAAGCGGGGGTCATTATTGGCCCGCTAGCAAAACGTCATTTTAAATGGCGTTTCGCTGGCGGACCGATGCTGGCCCGTCATGTAATGCTGGCTTGGTACATGTTTAGCTTTGAGATTTTCTACGGGATCTGGACCAGTATTGATAAAAAAACTATATTTTTGTGATTTTCCGGGGGGGGGGGGGTCCGGACCCCCTGCCCCCCCCCCCCCTCTGGATCCGCTCATGATTAGACTGCTTCCATCAGCAAACTGAACTGTGTCCATATTGAGTCACACTGAGTGGTGGTATAAGAAACATCACCTGAAGACAAATATTGAAATGAAACAAACAGCTACTGATAACTCTCGGGAAATTGTTGACACGTCGCAAGGCGAACGCACGATCATCGTGCCATCGCCTTAGGGTTACCGCAGGACGACCGTCCGATGTCCATACGATTTTATGGGCCCTGCAAAGGCATCGTACGGCGACCTTGCGGGCTCCTTACGACTATCGCAAGAGTGTACGATGCCCGTAAATCCGTACGATGATCGCAAGGTCTCCCTGTGGAGGCGGTACGGAAACGGTGATTTGGACATCGTACGGGCATCGTATACTCGTCGTAAGGCAAATGTAACCGAGGCATTAGCTCCCTTTATATGCAAATGAGGTTTATTCCGTAATTGATTTTGGAAATTTAAAGTACCAAGAAATTTCGGAAATTTAAAGTACCCAACGAGAGTCCATTCGTGAGTACGAACGGACAGAGTGGACCTACTACTAGACCTGCTTTCGCTGAGGCCACGCAAGTAATAATAATTATGAAACAAGTATTAGCCTAAAAAAGCTGGCGGTCGTTTAACCTGATTATAATATGTATTCATGCACACTGCATGCTTCAATTTTTAACTTCTCGAGCCTGTCCATTTACAATGGTTCAAAGCTCTGAGATATAAACGTCAGAGCTGTAATTGTTTACCATTTAAAACGTGCTTCCATCGCGTATAGGTCTACTCTTTTTATGTGGCTGGATTTTAAGTACCCGGCTTATGCATGGCCATTTATAGTCTATCGTGAACAAGATATGTTATGATAATGGATCTAGCATGCGACACAATTATGGAACGTTATTTGACAACATTGGACAGCCCATTTTTACGATATTTTTTTTCTAAAACTGAGGCCCGAAAGCAAGGCAACAGTGACACTGAATGATATTCGACACTCCCTGACCCCCAGGATGTGTCCACAAACCAAATTCGGGATTCCTATATCATATAATATAGGATTTATGCTCGTGACACGATTTTTCTAGATCTGAGGGCATATGTTAAGGTAGGGTACGCGACGCTCCGTGACCCCAAGATACATGAATTCACGAATTTTGGCATTCCTACTTCAAATAATACAAGAGATATGATCCCGACATTATGTCAACACTGAAACACTGTCTCAGAACTGACAGCAGCAGAAACCACTTGGTGCCTAAATTAATTTTACTGGACAGATCTTCACTCTAGATGGATTCTGCTGAAGTCAAAAGCTGAGAAAGAATAGTATCTTAATTTGACCATATGTACATACAAATGGACGATGATACTAAAGTATGAGAGTAAGTCCTGTTCCTTCAGCAATTAAGTAGCTATAGTCTTATATTGTAGATACGTATGCATAACCATTAATAGTCTATAGTAAAACTGTTTACCGTGTCCGTTATATGGCAGTACATCAATTCATATCTAATTCCGTGTGATGTAGATACAAATAAGAAATGACAATTTATATAGGAACCAAGTGGTTTCAAATTTTGATGCTGCCAGTTCTAAGGAAGTGGTTTTGATGTTGATTAATTGTTTATTGTTTCTTCTATTTTTTTTTCTTGTTCCTTGTTTGGCTTTTTTGTTGTAAGGTTTTAGTTAACCATTCTTGTTAGGTAAATCGCAGGTTGTACAAAAGGTATCAAACTAAAAATATCCCTATTTGAAGACTTGCACGCTTAAATACAGCCGTCCCCATCAGTACTCTCAGTGCATTGATTTTAAATTTCCAGTGGGTGCATAAAAGGCCTCGATACACCGTCACAAAACCGAAAAATCGCACCGGAAATTCACTTTTTTTTCTTAACGACGTGAAGAGCATTAGACGCTAGTAGGCAAAGATGAGCCTGTGCATCCAACACTGTTGACTTTACGGTAGTATCTTGCGCGGATCCAGGAATTTTTGTCATAGGGGGGGGGGGGGGGGGTAGGGGGCTCCAGGCTCAACTGACAGAGAAAAAACACTCTGATAACGTTTTCTTAGGCATCAGCCTTTTACAATTTTACAGAGGGGTCCAATAATTTATTTTAAGGAAAACTATAATTTTTTAAGGTTCCAGTGGGGGTCTATCATTTTTCAGGGGAGGGGGTCCAAATTTTTCCAGAGGTGTGGGGTCCAAATGCTAATTTCAATTGAAACCTATAGAATTTGTGATTTTCCAGGTGGTCCGGGCCCCCCATACCCCTCTGGATCCGCGCATGTGTATGATAGATCCACTTGCGATATCCAAATTTTCAAGTCAACAGTAAAGTCAATCCCGAAGGACAGGTTTTTTTTTTCATGCAATTGTTCATTTTCCATTCCCGGAGCATCTAGTGACACCTCAAAACATGATGAGGTATATGATTCTGCAATATGTTAGTGGAAAACAAATGTTGAGACCTCGGACCCTGGTCCGAGTTGAGACACAGTGATTATCGCGACTTTTAGTCAACTATTGATGGTTTCAGTCTTTCATAATGTATATAAGACTAGGCCTTGATTTCTGGCATCAGTTTTAGAAAAACGGGCTGTCCAATGTTGTCAAATAACGTTCATGCTAGATACGTTACCATAACATACCATGCATAAGCTGGGTGCTTAAGATCAAGCAACATACTCGCTGGAAGAATGTGTTTAATGGTAAAAAAAAATACAGTTGAAACGTTAATAATCAGATCTTAGAACAAATCTACATGGATATGCTCGAGAAGCAAAAAATGGAAGCATGCAGTGTGCAAATATGGCTAAACAACCGCCAGCTTTTTTTGAAAAGCTAATACTTGTGTAAATCATATGCTGACAAGCTATTAAAGGGAGAGAACCAGTCTATAAATCTACTCGATGATGATATTGTTGCGCGAAACGAAACGAAAGTTAAGGTGTATTTATTTTATTATTATTATTCGTTTCTGTCTATCGACAGTGTCTTTTAATGCAATTGACTTAATTTCAAACGCCACTGCTATCATTCTGTCCATAAAAACTTATATTTAGCGCACTATATTTTTAAAACTATTTTAGTGGCGGTCAGGTTCATAAAGGGCGGGAAAACATTAGCAATCCACAAGAAAACGTGTCTTCTTCACGTTTATGACAAAAGGACAGGGCTGCGTTTATTGTCCGTCTCGTAATGTTTAAAAGCAAAGAAAAGTATAATGATAAAAAACGATTGCAAGATATTGTGCTTTTAACTGCAATATCTGGCTGCATCATAGATATTGCAAACGGTTCTTCGTCGTGCAAGAGCAGGTTTTCTCATGCTAAGGCATTGTTTTTCTGACGCTCGTTTGAGGCATCCAATGGGGTTTACTGATTTGCGAATTTGTCCCAAATTTTTACCAATTAGCGTCTTCATAAAACGCATTTTTACCAGTAAGCACATTCAGCATTACAAAATATTTTTTTTTATCACTGATTTCTCTTAAATTAAACTGATTAAAGCGTAATTTTAACAAACGAAACACTGATTTTTAAGGTACCCCGTTGAGACCCTCTCCGTTTGATGTACAAATAAACTTATAATTCTGTTTCAATCATATGTTAGCTTTCAATAATCAAGTTTTCAAGCACAACAACGTTTTTCTGACCATTGGGTTTACATTTCAGAGCTGAAAACCGCAACAAACTAATAAAATACCAATATTGTTTTTGTCTAGCAGCAGGACAAGGGTTGTTTGCATTAAGGCCATTTGGTTCCCAGCGACTTACACAGGTTGTAACGGTATAGGTAGCGGACTGGGTAGCAATGTTGAACGGGGGTTCGATGGTATGGGGATTTTGTGTGTATTTTGTGTATATGATACCATTGGAAACAAATGTTTTGAGAAAACATCGTTTCCAAAAACAGATGACCGCTTAGTTGAGTAGCAATGGAGCTATTGCCCCTTGATTGCTAAAATATAAATCATCTATTCTGTCCTCAGCAATACCTAATACCCCGGTTACATTAAGACCGACAGTCAGCCGACTAGATTTTTTCATGTCGATCGGACTAAAAAGGAGATTTAAGTTGGCCGACTGGAGCAATTACATTGAAAACAAACCTCGCTGATTGATTTTATCAACCACAAAGTTTTTACAATTAGCCGAGCATCGCTCGAATATTCGCCAATCGTCAGCCGACAATAGGCCGACTGTCCGCCGACTTATGACTTTTTGGCTTCAGTATCCATGCACGCTTTTTCATAGAGGAGAGAAATAGACGGTTTGTATTTATTTGCTCTCCGCCTTGAGAAGAAAACATTAAGAGAAAGCAGAAAATTCAAAATAAGTTATACATAAATGCAATTAAAATATGGGGCGTGGCTTATAAGGGACAACAATTGGGCGACTGTCTGCCGACGATCAGTCGATTATAAAGAGTATCTGCCGTCACTCGGTTGACTGTCGCCCGATGATCGACTGACAGTCAGCCAGGTTTGAGTGACTCATTTTACAAATAGATATTGGCGGACTATCAGCCGACCGTCGACCGATAATCGGCCGATAGTCGGCAGACGGTAGGCCGACTCCAAACAATTTGCCAAATCCCAAACACAGTTGGATCGAAAAAAAATTTAACTGGTCAGTTATAATTTTTTTTGCAGCTGGCTGACTCTAAAAAGCAGCTTAAATCGCACAGAAAATCAGCCGACTGGCGGCCTACTATCGGCCGATTCTCATCACTGACAGTCGGTCGACAGTCGATCAATGTAACCAAAATTTCATGAATTTTATTCTAAGCAAATGTTACCATATTATAAGGCACTTGAAGTTTTGTCATGATTATCTGGGCAATATATGAGTTATGGATCAAAGTAAGTAAAGTTGCAAAGATCAGGAGTCGATACAATCAAGTACCACACCTGACCCAGGATACCAATGGGAAAGTGACAAACTCACAGTTAGACACCACAAACGAGAGCCAAGAGGTCAGCCCTTTCCTAGCAGGTGACCACAAAACACATATAAACAGACGCGCGCAAAGACATAGCAAACACAAGACAGAACAAAAACATAAAAGATCCACAAAAGAAGTACCGCCTTGGAACGGTCAGTAAAATATTTTACTGGAGGGCTTAAACCAGTTTAACGGTGCCAACCTCACCCTTAAATCAGATGTGGATCAAGACAAATAGATATTTGGTTTGCATGAAAGACCCCTAACTTATCAATGCATCATCTCCTAAAACATATAAATCAAGATATAACAAGGAGATAAAGCAAAGATAAAAGATAAAGCAAAGATAAGGACTCAACAGTCAGTGCTTTGAGGGTTTGGCTGTCTAGAGGAAGAATTCCAGTCGCTCCCTAAAACTACATAAATCTTTTCAGAGCTGTGTTAAAACAAATTATATACTTAAGGAATAAAGAAACGCAACAAACACTTCAAGTCGTTGTAAGAATACAATATGATGCAAGTTTTTAGTGCAAATGATATTTATCCATACGAGCAGTATGTGTTCGTCAAATTACAGCAGGTTCAAGGTAATTATCGATTACGTAATCATTTTGGTATGCGCGTAACCAGCCTGACCCCCCATAATTAACTGCTGAAACAGGATCAATAATGGCAAAATTTTAATCAACCATCGGTTTATTGTTTTAAAAAGGCTTGGCATAGATTGCGGATCAAGGAAATGATCAAATGGCGACGTTTCTGTAGGATTCTGAAACAGCTTAACGTCATTAACGTCAACTCTGAATACTGCGTGAAACGCGTAAACTTTCTTTTCTGCTTAAGATTTATTTATTACAAAGACGTTTTGTTCAAGAATTATGACTTGAAATCTTCAAACGTCAAAAAAATCAATTCTGACGTCAAAAGTCGATATTCTACGTTTTAATGGTTTCCATTATGTTTATGTGTTTTTCTATTGATAAAATGGTCCAGTGACAAAGTTAAGGTTACAGTTAGCAAGTTTGGTGTTCACTCTCAGCATGTAATCAGATGTTTTCTCTTGCATTATGCCGTGTTTGGTTTGTCTAACGTCAATATGAACACCTTACCAGCGTATTTCTACGGTATCTGAAAAGTCAGTTTTTTCCAAGAAAGCATTTTCTGATGTCTCTAGGTTTATTTTATCCTGTATATTCACCAGCGACCCAAATTAGACGGCCCTAAGTGACGTTTATCGTTTATTCACTACCATTGTGTATCTTGCCATTCAAGTAGTGTGTTTTGACGCAATATTTGACTGCATTACGAAAATGATTGGACGTTTGTTTAATTTGCACAATGTTTAGTCGACGCCAAATAACCAAACATGGAAAAGACGGGGTTTCTTGATCTTTATTCTGACGTAAACGTCACATTTTACGTTTTCATATGTTTTTAACTTGTAGCGTAAAATGTAGCGTTAAAATGACGTTTTGGTATTTCATCACATGCTATAAATACTCAATAAGAAATTTTCAAAAGAGATTTCACCAAACCGCCATTTAAACACGCAAAAATTATATTTTTGTCTGTTGCGTTTCTTTATTTTTTAAGTATATATTGTTATTTGGTACAATTTTCAGGCATTTTGCATTGCTGATTACAGAGACATCGCGCGAGGATCAAACATTTGGAACATCCCATGTATGAGCCAAATTTTATGAATATATTGTAAAGATAATAGAGAGCATCAAAACATCTATCATGACAGCAAATCATGTCGTTTAGGTTGTTCAGAATACGAAAAGGCGTGTTTCTCATTACAAGCTAAATAAAATGAACTCGCTCTGTTAAGAGTTTGTTCATTTAATTCAGTTAGCTTTTCTTTGATGAGATTATGAAACAATGTAGTATAGAGAGTAGGGAAAACATACGTAGACAAACTATATGCTAGAAAATCTTTAGACTTTAATTTATGAAGAATCTCGCCTGAACCTTTTACAGGCCAATATAGCTTTAAAACATTCCTCTCATAATCATAATTTTAAGAACATTCTTTTTAAATCGCAGTGAGGTAAGAAGTCAATAGTATAGACAACTTAGTACTAGAACATGACCTAGACTTAGCAATTAAATGTGACCGTTCCAGCCTGGTGCTTCTTTTGTGGGTCATTTTTGTTGTTTATGTTTCATGTTTGTCTTTGTTATGCTACGTTGCCTGCTCGGTAAGTCTTGTGATCACCTGCTGGGAAATGGCTGACCTCTTGGCTCTCTTACGTGTTGTGTTTAACTGTGTTCTGTTACTTTCCCCAGTGGTGTCCTGGCTCAGGCGTGGCGCATGATTGTATCGATGCCTGATCTTTTCCTTCCTCTTTACTTTTTATAGGGTATTTTATGATGTTTAGGTAAAAAGTATAACGTAGGATTTTGCCATGATCCCCATGAGCAAACACATCAAACGTAGCAGCCATATGGAACCTTGCCTACATATCTTTCAACAAGCAAAAAGTAAGTGAGCATGGTCAGGAAATACCAAAATTACATACGAAGGCAAAGCTCAGGAAGAGCTACAGAACATTTACAGTAACTGTAAGCAAAGCGACCTGCATTCTCTTGCTCGTCAAGACGACCACACAGCCAGAAAGACATAAAGTACTTCATAACAAAACATAGAAAAACACAGAACCCACACAAACAATGTAAACTACATTTAACAATAGATCAACAACAACAGAACCACCTTAGAACGGACAGCAGCCTAAGTCACGGGGGGCCAAATGCACCTCATTGGCGCCAAATATCCGCCCTAGATTATGTTGTTATTAAAACACAAAATTGTTCAACTCGCATGGAGGCCTCTTAACTAATGCAATGTATCATCAAAGAGAAATAATTAAATCAAATAAACACACTTTGCTGAAACAAAGAAACAGCTCATTACTCACAGATGGTATGTTCATAGATTTCTGCAGTGTCAAGTGAATGCTTAAGTATGTTATATTACATTTTTTTCAAACGACTACAACATTAACATTCTTTTCTGCAGGCATTATAACAAACTGTCTATGAAATTCCTGGACCCCTTCCTTTAAATTTCTAAAAGTGATTTTAGGTTTAGGTGAAAAAAGATCTAAATTATTGAAATAAAATGAAATTCTAGTACGTTTGACCAACATGTCAAAATCCTTCTTTTATCAAAGTACAACAGAAATAACAATCAAGACACCAGAAAACTGTCTATCAATAACGTAAGATTGAATAGTGAATATTCAACATAAATGTTTACAAAAGTTACACCTCGTGGCATTGCTCTTGGAAATTGTAAAAACCACTCTACTTCACTGGTGAGTCCGCGCACCTGAACGTTTATTACTAGACAACGCGATAAATAGCAAGTCTTTATGCTTTGTCATAACATAGCTTCATTACCTGTGACGAAAAAAGTCCATGCTACAAATATCCTATTCTCTAACTAAGTTGCGCATGTATTGAAGAAGAACTTGGTTCGTCTCAGAAAACACTACCCAATTGAGTTGTTTTACAACTCACCAGGGCTTTTACTTCATCCCTAAACTTCGATCCACTCAGAAAATATAGAATAAAGTTAAGAGTGGGATTAAAGGCTATCAATATTTTGAGAATCCTTTGATAATTAATTAATCTGTCAAACTCTTCGTATGGATCTTCAGCGTTATCAACTAGATAATTTAACGTTATAGTAAAAATTGAATATGGAGCCATGCTCACTAGAAAAACAATAGTGAGGAGATGTAATAAGAGTGCTAGTGAAGGCTTTTTCTGTCGACAACACCCAGGTCCTGACGTTGTCGAGCTCGTCTTGCTAGATAAGCAAGAATAAGTATATTTCCTGTCAAAATTAGCACACACGGGATCAGAAATGAGAGGCACAGATCTATCCATGGCCATGCGTTTCTTAAGAAATACTGGTATTCTGGGGAACCGCCAGGTTGACATACGATTAGCATTTCTCCATCTGCATTTTTCTCAAGAATATTGGCTCCATAGAACAGATGACCGTTAATGAGGAAAAGAGCCACGCCTAAACATGCAGCACATAATAAACTTGAAAAACAACTTTACTTTATGCGGTGATACAACGCACATAGTTCTTTCAAATGTCATCAAGACGAGTATTCCTAATGAAAGATGAATGCTGAAATAAGTCAAGAAGACATGCACCTTACACATTATTTCACCTGATGCTCGTATGTCAACATTCCAGACGAAAAGTAACCAATTGTTAAATATCCCTGTCAGTATAATTACAATATCAGAAATAGCCAGAATTGTCAACAATACAGATGTTGATGTCATCCGGTTTCTTTTCCTACTCAGAATAAATATTGTCAAACTGTTTCCTAGCAAACACATACAGACTAACACTGGTGAGACATACGTTATCAAAGTAATTAAAACCTTCTCAAGATCTTGTGTATTAGTTGAAGATGTATTATTATCGGTCTCATTTATGTTTACATAATCTACTGTAGTTCCTTCCATGATGGTTTATTTCTTATTCTAATATTATAAGCTTGTTTAACTGATAAAAACTAATATAAATTTTCCGCTGATTGTTTTCTCGTATTTGGCTAATACAGCTACTTTAGACTTTGAAACCCTAGGGACTCATCTTCGCCTCGTCTCAAGAAACATGTCTTCCTGGTTTGCGACCATGTCTTCCTCAAACCAACCTACTCAATTATAGACACTAGCTATAACTTACATCACACCGTTTAACCTGATTCGTCTAGCACCGATGATACAATTAGCACAAGTGGCTCGTTTGTATGGCGGTTTTAGTAGAATGTAAGTATTGACCTGATTTAAACAGATCCTGCAGAATTTGATCCAAACCAATGGTGCATCTTATTTAGGTATTGTTTAGTTGACCAATATACGATAATAGGCCCCGTGGGAATTTTATGTATGAACAATCAATTGAAATAGGTGTATTTGTTCAAGGAAAACTGTTTTTAAACCTCGCTTAAAATCAAATTTAAACATCATTTATTAAAAATGTACCTATTGCATGAGAAAGCTTGACTCCTTTTCTTCCATTATACCCAATGACAGCCCTCATTTCCATTGATTTACCCAGTTATTGACGAAAGAAGATGGCATTTAACTGTAAGTTAGAATATGATATCACTAAGCACAGATCGTAATCCGGAACAAATATAAGAGTTGCGCTGCATCTATTATTAACCACGTAGTCAATTAAGTAATAAGCAATTTCAAATAACAGTTTATGCTGGCTCAACATCAAATGGATACTATTTAAGAAATTTTACCTAAAGCTATCTCTGGTGCATGTCCTAACGTACGTGCTCGATGTCTCAGGCTCATTCAATTTCGTGTCAGATCTGCATAATTATAATAACGATTATAAGGCTCGTCAGATGTATCTTATTTACTTCAATTAAACGAAGCCTGATCGTTTGTTAACGACGCACCAGTTTGGGATTTAGACTTTAGACATTTCGGATCAATATAATACAACCTGCAAGTCCTCTTCTGTACTCTATGAGGGTCTGGATGGGATGGGTATGGGCTAACCATTAACAATTAAGCCCATTATTCACTCTCATTAAAACGTTCATTTATTAATATAAATGAATTCTATTATTCTTTAAATGTTTTGATATTTTACATAATTACGTCTTTTTATTAAGTGGTTTTCCCTACCCTTGTTTTCCATATCAGCCTACTGGGATTGATTCTGTTCTCCCTGACCTCCACCTTTGCACTGTTTTAGACTCATTTGTTTTATTTTTATTATTTATGTCTCTAACCATCAGGGTCAGGAGACATTATTATTGTTTTACTCCGTGCGCCAGTCCTTCTGTCTGTCTGCCTCTCTGACTGTCTTTCACAAAATGTATCCACTGTTGTGAAAGCTATCCCTCTTACAATTTGAGCCGTGCCCTTTTTAAACTTCGCAGTTGTTTTGTTAATGTCTAAAGATGTGCATAAGGTTCAGCTGTTCTCTTCAGATTAATTTTGGTCACTTTTTTGGCAGTTTGAACGTAGTAATTTTTTGGCTTGACATCTACCAAAGCATATAAACACAGGGGGGGGGATCTTGTGAACACAACTCCTCCTACAATTTTACAAAAGCATATAGACACTCGAGTAATCGTGTGATTGCAACTCCTCCTACATTTTTACTCAGCTCTTTTTGAAGCTTTACAGTTTTGGCTTGACTTCTACCAAAGCATATAAACACTGGGGTATCTTGTGAACACAACTCCTCCTACATTTTAAGCAGAATCTTTTTGAAATTTTGAGGGTCTTTTTATCAAGCTGTGAATTTGTGCATGAGATTTTGATGTAATCCTCAGATTATTTTGTTCCTTTTTTTCACAGAGTTAACTTATTCATTTTTGGTTCGACTTCTACCAAAGCATATAGGCACTCGAGTAATCGTGTGATTGCAACTCCTCCTACAATTTTACTCAGATCTTTTCGAAAACTTTGCAGTTGTTTTGTCATGGTTTGAAGATAAGCTTAAGATTTAGCTTTAATCCTTAAATAAATGTTTTCACCTTTACGCAGTGCGAACATTGTCATTTTTGTCTCGACTTCTACCAACGCACGTAGACACTGGGTATCTTGTGAACAGAACTCCTCCTACAATTGTAGGCGGATCTGTTTGAAACTTTGCAGTTGGGTTTTCAAGGTCTGAAGTTGTGCATTGGATTTAGATGAAATCCTCAGATTGTTTTTGTCACTTTATTGCGGTTTTCTGAAGTTATTACTTTTTGTATCTCCCCCGTTTACCCAGTGTTTGTGCTTGTATGCCTGACTGCACGTAACAAAATCGTGTCCACAACGTTTAAGATCAATCTATTTATAAATATTGTGAAATAATTATGCTCCTGCCATACATTTATCTTGGGATGACATTTGGTTCTTTCGGTCAACAAAGGGAGAGGGGGTATCTGTTTTTGTGGAAATAACAATTATATTCTTTTAAAACGTATCATTCAGTATTCTTCTTTTTTTTACTGCTATTCTATTAAAATAGAATTATTCTTTATTTTTGGGGTCCTCATTATTTTCTAACCATTAAGATGTTTGCTCTTTGGTATCTAATCAATATAAAATTAGGCATTTTTCTCTTATCATTAAACCACACACAGACCCTCATCTATCGCAGACACTAATGCATTAAGAGTTAAAATGGTAAAACTAGTCAAGCGTATATATGATATTATAAGGCGTTTCAATTACTGTATACAGGCGGCACCTAATTAACGCTAAATGAGGACTTATCCATCTTAGACATAGGTAAATGCTGAAAACGAGGCGTGGTTTATTCAGTTTCTGAGCGACGAGTATTAACACCAAAACCACAGTCGAATCAGTGGCGTAAACGGTTACGCTGAAGAATGATGATCATGGGATCGTCAGTTCGAATCCCACTGGGACAACTTTTGTTTATTAATTAAAAAGTTGCATCTTGCGTCACAACACCTGGATCAGTAAAGATTGATCCTCAGAACACACGCAAGCTATTATTTCAGTTTACAGCCACAAATTAATGACATATATGTTCATAACGTGTCTCATGATGGCAAAATCAAAGAAAATCCACGCACTGTCTGTAGGAATATCATACTAAATGTTTAAAGTATTTTAAAGACGAATCAATGAAATATCCACCGAACCACCCCCAGAGAAACTACTTGAAGAAAACCTCCGAAGCGACGGCCTTGCATCACAGAAGAATCTCTTGATTATGTCCAAGTGCAAAGTCGTCGACGGCATTCTCGTCTGCGGCACATGTTTCAGTCCCTACATCACCAGCACTGTCAGCTTCCTCCACTTCAGCTCTGATCGAACCATCTTCAACTCGGAAAGTACACCCCCGAACTATAATTTTGGCTGACTTAAACGAGGTATCCAGGATTTTCATATGACCTATGTTTTGGTTCCAGCAGATAAAGCTGCTAACGATGTTGTAGTTGTTTGACGATTGTATTATATTAATACTCTTAAGCGTAAGCTTGTTGACACTAATGCCTATAAACTGCAGCCTTCTTTGAGTAAAAGGGTGATTGTCGATGGGCATGGTTGTCATACAGCCCTACATCTCGGTGTCAAAGCTAAAGAAAACTAAGACAAAGTTCCCACGTTGTACTGGTTACCTAAACTCCATAAAAACCCTACAAAGCAAGATGCATTGCTTATTCTAGTCCTTGTACGACAACAGAACTTTCTAAATTGTTAACCTCATGTCTTACAGCTGTTAAACACATGTTATCAAGTATTGTGAAAAGGTATATGAGAGATCAGGTAAAAACCTATTTTGGTCTATTAAAAATTCAGGTGAAATTTAAGATAAACTTAAAGCTAGAGATTTCAATGCGACCAGTATGTCTACTTATGATTTTTCTACTCTTTACACTACTTTACCTCATAATTTAATTAAAAATGAATTTATTGATCTTATTGAAATAACCTTCCAGAAAGAAGGCTCTCCTTACCTTGATTGTAAAGACTGAAATGCATTTTTTACTTCAGAAAAACCTAAAAAATATCATGCATGGTCATGTCAAAATGTATGTGATGCGCTGACCTTTTTGTTGGACATCATTTTTTATTCGATTTGGCACCAAGCTGTATAGACAAGTAGTTGGAATTCCAATGGGCACTAATTATGCCCCCATGACTGCCAATTTATTTCTGTTTTGTTAGACTTTATGATGTCTCTTTTGGATGATAAGCAGGCTGATGTTATTGATGCGTTTAACACTACATCCAGATATTTGGACGATATTTCAAAGATAAATAATGTTTATTTTGACAATATGGTAAGTCAAATATACCCTTCAAAGCACCAACTGAATAAAGCTACTACCTTTAATACCGAAGCCGCATTTTTAGACTTGCATTTGTCAATTTCTAATGATATTGTTTCGACCAAAATTTATGATCAACGTGACGACTTTGATTTTGAAATTGTCAATTTCCCATTTTCAAATGGTGATGTTCCTCGCTCTATATCCTATGGAGTCTATATCTCTCAACTCATTCGTTTTGCTAGAGCATCTAGCTATGCTGCTGTCTTCAACACTCGCAATAAATTGTTAACTCAGAAACTTCTTAAACAAGGTTATAGGTATCATAAACTTCGCAAAACCTTTTCTAAATTTTATAGACGATACTATGATTTGATTTCTAAATTTCAAGTTGGACTAAAATCTCTCTTGCGCAAAAGACTTTCGGAACCTGATTTCTATGGTGACTTGGTGTATAAATTGAAGAAGATTGTTGGCTCTAATTAATTTTCAGCTCAGTTTATTAAAATAATTTCCCATTATAAAAATATTGGCTATAACATTAATGTATTGCAATAGACTGCATGCTTGGTGGTCAACCCAATCACGGTTGGCAACACTTTGCTTTCCTCTTTAATTGCACGCCGGTGGGTTGGACTTCAGACTCAATGATGGTTCAGACTTAAAGACTTATCTATTGATAAGATGGTAGGGACCTGATGCTTTTGCTGTTTGTCGGGCCCACCGGGGTTTACCTGTTGGATTTCTTTTGCTCTGGTATTCAGTTTTATTTACTGTTGAGTCCTTTTCTTTGCTTTATCTCCTTGTTATATCTTGATTTATATGTTTTAGGAGATGATGCATTGATAAGTTAGGGGTCTTTCATGCAAACCAATCCACATCTGAATTAAGGGTGAGGTTGGCGCTGTTAAACCGGTTTAAGCCCTCCAGTAAACGTATTTTTTACTGACCCTTCCAAGGCGGTGCTTCTTTTGTGGATTATGTTATGTTATGTTGTTAGTTATGCTTTATGTTGGTGTATGTTGTGCTGTTGTGTCTGTTCCTTGTAGCCTTGTGGTCACCTGCTGGGAAAGGGCTGATCTCTTGGCTGTTCTGTTTGTTGTCTGTGTCACTTTCTCAATTGTGCCCTTGTCCACATACGAATTAAGGGCGAGGTTGGCGCCGTGAAAATGGTTAAAGCCACTTTCCCATTTATATCCTGGGTCAGGTGTGGTACTTGATTGTATCGATTCCTGATCTTTGCACCTTACTTACTTTGACAAGTGTGTAATACATATAAATAAACATGGAACAACATTCTAAAGTAAATATTTATTATCTTACATGTACTGAATAATAGTCGCCCCTGCTGGGGATTGAACTCACAATGTTTGAATCTAAAAGTAAGAAGGAGGGCAAAGATCAGGAATAAAAGACGCGTATAGTTATCCAAATACGATATGGATCTTCTTGAATGTTACCGAATTTATGCTTATTAACTCTTTACCAAGCAGTTAAAAGGAGTACTAGCGATAAGGCGTATATTTTCCCTAGTTGACATGATTACAAAACCTAAATTTTCAAATTGCTCTAATATTTTTAAAATTGGACTGTTTCGGTAGTAAAATATGCATATAAAGCATCAAAATAGGTTTCAAAGCGATCCATCATTTACAAAGCCGTGAAAACTTGCGCCTTCTACTCCCACCCCTCATGTTACGTCTTTAGACTGGGTGGCGTTTAGACGATAGTTTTAGTAAATCCTTTGCAGGTTTTCAAAAAGTAAAAGTGTTAAAATATTATGGATATAAGTGCCCTTCATTTCCAAAACTTTGCGGTATTCCTTCTGCGCATGCGTACGAAATATACTTAAAATTGTGACGTTTGTCATTGAAAAGATGAAACTGGCATCTTTCAGTTTGCTTTTAGATGCTTCCCCCCCCCCCCCCCCCCTAGACCCAAGATGCCCTTTGGACAATTAAATGTCGCTATACAAATATATAACATATGTAAATGGCATCTTGGGTCTAGGGGGGAAAGGGGTTGTATAAGCGAAAGAAGACATTAAATATCTGACAAAAAAACCCACTTTGTAAGATGGTCGTTTTTATTGTACATCAACTGTATAAATAGTTTTACTGTACATAGCGTGGTTCCCTGTTTAACGGTCTAGTTCCCATATATGTTACTGAATAACAAGCACAGTTGATGATCGAAATAAATTCTCATTCAATAAGAAGTAGAGTTATTACATGCATGAAGGAAAACCCGTTTTAAATATACAAAATGGGGACAATCGTGCATCGAGAGCTCGTCTATATATATTTGTTGAATGTGCCTAGTTTCTCCAGTCGTTATTTCAACAAAATAAAACGAACGTCTCGTTTAGGGAGATTGCTCGCCTTATCGCTAGAAATTCTTACCTGTTTTACAGTTAATTTTACCTATTTTCCCTTCGTGAGTAGATGAAACAAGAAATATCTTTAAAAAAGATATACAACGAAGTGACAGGAGACGTATTTGATATGAGTAATGTAAGAATTTTTAGTAAAGAAATTGAAAAAAAAAATGGAGGATGTTTACACTTTGTTATGTCTTTGGTCAACTGAGCTCAGTTGGCTGAAGGAATCTATGTTTTCCAAAGTATCTAAAGTGATGTCTCTAGGATACATGATTGCTTGAATCTCGCAAAAACTCGAGTCAGAACGAAAAAAAGATATGCCCTGCACCCAAAGGCTGCATATTTAAATAGCTTGTGTCATGCATACCTGGTGCAAAAAATCTAAAACAGTAATAGAATAAAGTTGACCGTAGCCTACAAAGATTAGTTTAGTTGACCAGTATTAGTTTAGTTGACCATAACCTACAAATATTTGCAATTGTTCCTACCGAAGAGGTATCGTGCCATACATTATTTTTTAAGCCATCGACGTAGATATTTCTCTACATTTCCCGCGTTTTAACTATATGTATCATTCTTTCAGCGTCAACGTGAAAATCATATTTAAAACTGATGAAAAAGTGCAAAAAAAATAAAAAATAAACATATCATACTACTACATCTCTGCGATAGATAAATTACCATTTCATTGCATGTACTTTCTTTCATACAGAGATCAAGTCAGCTTTTCAACAACAATGAATTATAAGATTTTGTCTAATAGCCAAACCACGCCCGGATATAAATATTAAAGTTGCCGCGTTAACAGTAACCAAAAGTCTTATAATACAATGTTGGACAAAAAAGCACAGCGTATATTTTATCCATGCTGCGTAATTTGCAAAACTATAAGTCGTCTATAAGACCTACTTGTGGCCCTTGGGCTGTTAAGAATCCTCATTATATAAATAAAGCATTACATTATAAGTCGTCTTACTGTCGATTTTAAGTAACGTTTTAACAAGTCTGTCAATACAATCAAAGAGTCGGGTAGTTTGAATCTAGATCAGGTCTGACCTGAAATTGGTCCAAACTGCTGGCAAGGATTACCTGCAGACCCCACTAGCTGTAAAAATGATTTATTTATTTTACATATAGAGAGAATAATACACGATTGGTCATTCCATAATAATTAGCCATTGTCCCATGAAAACCTGCCTTTTGGGTTTGTGAACAACACAGGCGCAGACCAGCCTGCACATCTGAGTAGTCAGATCAAAGTAAGAGAGGACAAAGATCAGAAATCGATACAATCAAGCACCACACCTGACCCAGAATACCAAAGGGAAAGTGACAACGTCACAATTAGACATCACAAGCGAGAGCAAAGAGGTCAGCCCCTTCCTAGCAGGTGACCACAGGGCATCAACAAACAGACGTGCATGATAGCATAACAAAACAAGACAGAATTAACATGAATGATCCACAATAATAGCACCACAATGGAACGGTCAGTAAAATGTACTTTACGGGAGGGCTTCAACCGGTTTAACGGTGCATCAACGTCACTCTTAGTTCAAATGTGAATCAAGACACATAGATGTTTGGTTTGCATGAAAGACCTCTAACTTATCAATGCATCATCTCCTAGAACATATAAATCAAGATATTAAAAGGAGATAAAGCAAAGATAAGGACTCAACTGTAAAAAAAACCTGAATACCGGAGCAAAAAAAAATCCAACAGGTAAACCTCGGTGGACCTGACAACACCCAAAGCATCAGGCCCTACCATCTCATCAATAGATAAGTCTGTGCAGGCTTTGCTGGTCGCACATACCACATTGTTGGAAATCTCATGTCGCGGCTCATATACTTTGTGTATGCAGCTGGCGAAGGCTCTGGTGAGAATGCGCGTTTGCACGGGCTCACCTGATTCTTCGTTCCCTGAAAACATAGTAAATACAAAATCATTATATGGGAGCGCAGTGGCTCAGTGGTAGAGTGCTTGACTCGAGACTGAGAGGCCGCCAGTTCGAGCCTCATCCGCGTCACTGCGTTGTGGTCCTTGAACAAGACACATTTATCCTAGCTTAGTATTGGTTCAACCCAGGAAGACCCGTCCCTGTTTAACTTAAAGATTGTTGATGGGACGTGAATAATCAAAACAAACAAGCAAACAAACAAAATCATTATGCTTTGTCACAATGACGTTCTGTTTTCTATCAAGTATACCAGTACAAGATACAAATGTTCTATTCCCCTAGCGGTCATATATGAAAGTTTCTCAGTAACCTCTCATATAAACTGCATTGTTGCTTGTTGCCTGATAAACGTTGTCTATCTCACGGCATGTACCTATATCAGGTCATGATGACGTTACACTTTTTGAACGACGGTGAATCATCAAAATACATCGAAAATTTATGTTATAATCGCTAGTTAGAAGAGTAAAACAATTGGTAAACTGATAATTCGCGTCTTTTGATATGAAGTTTACCAGGCTCGGCTCAAGTTGAGCAAGCATGTTGAATCGCTCGGCAAGCCTCGCGATGTCAACAAGCGCTCTCAAAGCCTTGCCTGGTAAACTGCATTAGTGATGACTTATTCTGTTGAGCGACACCCAGGTCCTGACGCTGTCGAGCTCGTCTTGCAAGATGTACAAGAATTAGTATATTTTCGGTCAAAATTAGCACACATGGGAGGAGAAATGAGAGGCCCAGATCTATCCAGGTCCAAATATTATCCATGAAATAGAGGTAGTCCGGCGAACCGTCAGGTTCACATGAGATTAACATTTCACCGCCCACATCGATATGTAGAGTATTGGCTCCATAGAAAGTATGACCGCTGACGAGAAATAGAGCTCCACCTAAACATGCAGCCCACATTAAACTATTTCTTCTTTTGAAAATTAACTTCACTTTATGTGGCGATGTAACGCAAATGGTTCTTTCAAATGTCATCAAGACGAGTATTCCTAATGAAAGATGAATGCTGAAATAAGTCAAGAAGACATGCACTTTACACATTATTTCACTTGATGCTCGTATGTCAACATTCCAGACGAAAAGTAACCAAGTGGTAAATATCCTTGTCAGTACAATTACAATATCTGAAACAGCAAGAATTGTCAGAAATACAGCTGTGGATGTCACACGATTTCTTTTCCTACTAAGAATAAATATTGTCAAACTGTTTCCTAATAAGCACATACTAACTAAAACTGGTGACGCATACGTTATTAAAGTAATTGAAATTCTCTCAAATTCTTGTGTGTTGATTGAAATAAATGTTGATGGTGTATTATTATCCATATCGCTGGAATTGAAGCTTATGTTCTCATAATCTACTGTAGTTCCTTCTATATTGGTATTTGTATCATTATTACTCGCGCTAAAATTTGAACTTATGTTTTCATAATCTGTTATTGTTCTTTCCATGATACTATATTTCGGTTACTCCTTATATCGTCACTCGCTGATTGTAAATTCTTATTTGACTAATACAGATACTACAGATTCAAAACTTGTATCTCATTAGGGCCTCGTCACGAGAAGAATTACAAGTTTACTATGTCCAGCTCAAACAAGCCTGCTCGGCTTTAGAATCTAGCTAGAATCTTTATTTTTTAAAAAATATGGCAAGTTTGGCTAGCATGCATTTCAAAGTGTGAACAGCATAGACACTAATTAGATTGCGTACATGCACAGGATGATCTGCGATTTTTTAATTCTTAAGGTAGTACCGGACTCACCGGCATATGTCCAAAAGTGTTTTATCTTTTAATATATTATAATATAGACTTATACTTATAATCTAAGACAAAAAAACAATACCTCACCGTTCTTTTTAAAAAGTTATTTGACGTCAAAAACTGCAAAATCGCAGGTTTTTGAAATAAACAAACACAGATTTTGTTAACGAATTAACAGGAAAAGCAATACAGTTTTTTTCAAAACAAATACTACTTACACCAGAGATATAAATAAAAACAAAAAATAGTGAAATAACATGTATTTACACAATTTATTAAGCAAAATCCTAATTAAGTCAAACGAATAAATGCCAAAAAAAAACATTAATATTCAAAATAAACATATCAGAGAATGTAGCTGGAACAACAAAAAACATATTTTTACAAAGATATTTTCATGAAGAATCTAATGATCGAATAAAAAATATGTGTCACCGTGCTCGTTTTTTTGTTTGGTGACTTTTCTGAAAAATCCTGAAAAAAATAAAGACTATGATAAGTGTTGTCTCAACCAATTTTTTGTTTGTCTACGCCCTATGTATATCACTGGGCGGAGACATAGCTATTATTGATTAAGCACTGACAAATGGGCGTAGAAAATGACAAAAAAGATTTTGACCCAGCACATTACATTATGATTCTCATTAAAGCATGGCTATAGCATGTCTTGTTACTTTGATGCTTTCTTACACGTAGGATTTATGTAGATAAAAGCTAAAAATTATAGCTTTATTCCTGATGCATAGATCTAAATGTCATTTAAAGAATAAACTTACAAATATGCAATAAGAGGATAAAACATTCTTTTCCTTGTATTAATGTTTGGCAAGCCTGAATGTGATGTGTTGCAACCAGAACCACACAGCGGTGAGGCCTGCAACACATTATCGCACAAGGGCTTGACAAACGTTAATATACAGAAAGGAATGTTATATTTTCAATGTTATATATTATAGGAGTTTTTGGGTACTGTAAAGGTGGCAACTTTAATTTTCATATCTGGGCGTGGTTCGGTTATTTCAACTGCTCAAGAATGGAAATCAGGTTCTATTCATTAGTTAAGCGTTTAAAAGTTGCTTGAGCCGCGCAGGTCTGCGTGCATTTCATGAAAGTCCTGTCCGTTAATGCACTGAACCCACATTTATTAACCCTTAAAGCGTATATTACCACAATCGTATGTTTTATCGTCTATTGAAATATTATGAAGCCCCTTAAACAAACAGTGTAGATCTAGAGCAGACTGCTCACCTAGAGCAGTCTGATCTGGGTCCACACTGTTTGCCTCTATACTAATGTTAAACAATAAACACACTCTTTCGAATGTAGTTATAACGCCTCATTTTCAGATTTTACCTATGTCTAAAGTAGACTAATAAGGCAGTCATGAGGTGCCGCCTTTACAGTATCCAAAAAGTTCTAGAATACTTTCCTTTCAAGCAAAAGCATTTCCAAAAAAAAATGTCCACTGTAACATCGTGAAGCATACAACAAAACCACACCTTATAGGCGCAATCGAAAACATCAATACTATCGACGATTATAGACCAAAAATAGTTAGAATCATAGTTTTTTTTTATTACCATCACTCATCGAACAGGCGACACTTTGCAATCAAAACACTGTTTCTAGCGAGTTTATATCCGCGTTCGTCAATGATTAAGAGTGTTTTCGATTGCTCACTATCTGGTGTGGAAACGAACTTTTTTTTCAACAGAAACATGACTGAAAAATGTAGATAAATCCTAGCTCTTGTTTCAGATTGTTTTGGTTATGTATTCATTGTATCAATACACATACCGGATAGGTGGCAATCGAAAACGTTGATGCTATCGACGAACGTAGATCAAATACCGTCAGAAACAGACTTTTTGGATTGCAGTGTGTTTGCCTGACTTGCGACAAATGGAAAATTCTAGCGATTTGCGATCCACGTTCATCGATTGTTCAGAGCCTTCTCGATTGTCGCCTATCCAATGTAATAAAGTAGCGTATCTTATGATAATTGAATATTTTGGTCATTTCTCAATAAAGCATAAGCGACGGTATCTTAACTCGCAGAGGATATCCGTGAGCAGATTGAAATGGCAAAGCCCTCTGCAGTCATGTTTAATGGAAATAAAGCCCGCGGTCAGTGATTGGTCAACAATCAACCAAAATATGACACATTATTAAATAAAATGTACAATTGTCAGCGATTGAAACGCCTCAAGTTTCTATAGTAAACACTTATTAGAAGGTATATAACAATAAAAGGATGATACATTCTTCTGTCTTTTAACGTTTGCCAAGCCCAAATGAGATAATGTATAGTAGCCTTGACCATGAAGCTGTGAGGGCTGTACCAAGTGCGGATCCAGAGGGGGGGCAGGGGGTCCGGACCCCTCTGGAAAATCACAAATTAAATGGGTTTCTATAGGGGATAAGCAATTTGACACCCCCTGGAAAAAGTTGGACCCCCTGGAAAAAATTGGACCCCATCTGGAGCCTTGAAAAACGATAGATTTCTTTGAAATTGACCATTTGACTTCTGTAAAATAAGCTGAGGACTAAAAAAATCGTTGTCAGAGCTTTTTTGTCAGACTGACTTGGACCCTCCCCTCCCCCCCCCCCCCTGATGAAAATTCCTGGATCCGCGCATCTCTACCGTGCTTGCCTACCGTTAATATACAGAAAAGAATGTTATATTGTCATATATCTTCCTTTCTGGCACATGCAGTTCCAATTAATTTTATTAAAATGTATGCAGAAATGTCCATTTTATCATCATGAAACATGCAACGAAACAAAATAATTTTTTCAACAGAAACATGAAATAACTCCTAGCCCTTGTATCAGATTGTTTTGGCTACGTCTTCAGTATGTCAAAAACACACTAGATAGGTGGCAATCGAAAACGTTAATGCTACCGACGAACGTAGTTAAATATTGTAAGTAACATAATTTTGGATTGTTGTTTGTAGTCCGATAGGCAACAAATGGTAATCACAAACACTGTTTCTAGCAATTTGTTATCAGCATTCATCGATTGTTTAGACTGTTTTTTATTGCTGCCTATCCGGTGTGATAAGGTAATTGAAATAGTTACGTCATTTCTCCATAAAACATTAGTGACCATGTACCTCCATGGGACCTAAAACATGAGAATGTCACATACAAGGCATGTGCACGTCTACAACCCCCCCCCCTTTTTTGGGGTGGGGGTGGGTCTTAGGTTAGTGGCATGCAGAAATAGCAACCGAGACATGTATATAGTATGTATATTTATACGGTCCACAACTTTTAACCATCAAAATACTGAATGACTTCATACTCTGGGTGATGTTTTTAAAAGCTAATACTTGCATTCCTTCTTTTTGTGAAAGCAAAATACTTACAGAATTACGTTTCAAGCATCAAAGAGTTGTCAGGGGAGAATAATATCTACCGTCTTACAAATAAGTATTCTCTTTTAAAAAACAAGATTCAGGAACGATAACTCTTACACTCTTACTTTTAAGTAAAAGTAAGGTTATCTTTCGACATGGGTCCCGTACTACCTTAAATCATGTTGTCACATGACGAGTCTCATTAACAAAACAAACAGTACAGAGTATCAATAAATAAAATAGTCACAAGCTCTATATGATAGCACACGTGGTCAATTAAGTAATAAGCAATGCATTGTACTTGAATATATTATCAGTTTTTAACCTGAAGCTATCCCGGCGGTCTGCCTTAACGTCCGTGCTCAGTGTCTCTTGCGCATTTCTATATCGTGTCAGATCTATAGTCTTCAATTTTGATATTTGCAAGTATGACCATCTGGACTACATTTAACCCTTTGTGGACAAGAAACCTTTAAACTCCTAAACGGGTACTTAGGCAAACAGCGAAGACCCAGATAAAATGCCGCATAATGCGGCATTTTATCAGTATCTACACTGTTTGCTAAGCAAAATAGATCTTCAAAGAAAGAAAGAAAAACATTATTTTGGAAATTGTAACTTCAACATAAATTTCACTGGTCCAACAAAAAGTTAAACATAGCCAAAAGGTATGCGTGTATGATCAGCAAATAACACAATCCCACACTGTATACCAAACCTGACACCGTGAGGACAATAGTATGTTTTGTTAAAACACAAAACAATGTTTAGCTTGCATGGTGTATCATCACAGAGAAAACAATTTAATAAAAAAAACTCTTTGATGGAACAAAGAAATTGGCTCACGACTAGCATATAGTCAGAGCTAAAGAATGAAAGCTTTACTTGTACTTGAATATCTTCGGTCCATTATAGCAATAAAACCTAAATACAGGTTTCCTTCGCCAATAGACTTCAACACATGATGTGAAGAAATTGATGGCGCCTTACAAGAATTGTGTAATCGATAATGCCAGCAAGAGCATATTGAATCTAATATTTTTATCCTTGGAAATTAAATATTTATAACATATTTATAGAAGACTTTAATTGTATTGCAATAATTCATATATTCTTCCCCCTAAACATGCAACCCATATATATTCTTCCGCCTAAAGCTAAATTCATTAAATAAAGGGGTTCAGAAATTCTAAAAGAAAGTAAGAAAGGCAGCAACGATCAGAAAACGATACAATCAAGGACCACACCTGACCTAGGATACCACATGAGAAAGTGACAAAAACACAATTAAACATCACAAACAAGAGCCAAGAGGTCAGCCCTTTCCCAGCAGGTGTCTACAAGTCATCAACGAAAGCATAACAAACAAAAGACATAAATGACATGAAAGATCCACAAAAAAGCACCGCCTTTGAACGGTCAGTAAAAATAATTTACTAGAGGGCTTAAACCGACTTCACGGTGCCAACCTCATCTTTACTTCAAAAGTTGGATCAGGGCATATAGAGGTTTGATTTGCATGAAATACCCCTAACTTATCCATGCATCATCTCCTAGAATGTATAAATCAAGATATAAAAAAGAAGATAAAGAAAAGATAAGGACTCAACAGTATATAGAACTGAATACCAGAGCAAAAGAAACCCCACAAGCAACCCTCGGTGGGCCTGGCAAACAGCCAGAGCATCAGTAAATGCATTTAACCCCTCGGTGGCTTAGGCTGCTGTCCATTCTAAGTTATGTAGTTGTTGTCTTGATGTTTATTGTTACTATCATTGTGCGAGTGTGTAATTGTCTGTAATTGTTCTATGTTTTGTTGTATGGTGCTTTATGTCCATTCTATGTTTGCAATCATCTTGATGGGGGGGGGGAGACGATGCATTGATAAGTTAGGGGTCTCTCATGCAAACCAAATATCTATGTGTCTTGATCCACATCTGAATCAAGGGTGAGGTTGGCGCCGTGAAAACGGTTTAAGCCCTCCAGTAAAATATTTACTGAGCGTTCCAAGGCGGTACTTCTTTTGTGGAAAGTTTATGTTTATTGTCTGTCTTGTGTTTGCTATGCCTTTGTGCGCCTCTGTTTACATGTGCTTTGTCGTCACCTGCTGGTAAAAAGCTGACCTCTTGGCTCTCGTTTGTGTTGTCTAACAGTGAGTTTGTCACTTTCCCATTGGTATCCTGGGTCAGGTGTGGTACTGATCTTTGCACCCTTACTTACTTTGTAATAAGGCCAGGCTATCATGTACAATATTCTGCGCATGTCATGGTACTGCATTGTGTTGTAACGAGAAAACAAAACCATTATGAGTCTGCTATTTTAATCAGATATTGAAGGGCCATAATACACTCATTATAGTTGAAACCCGGCCTGCACATCTAGCATCTGCAGATTTGCAGTTTGATTGACACCTTCCATTTTGGCAGCTTAGAAGGATGATATTTAAAGTTGTTTAATTCCTAATTCCAAACCACTTGTTAGCATCAGGCGTTGTGTCTTACTCAATCTTAACGCCCAGAGACAGGTTTTCTCATAATCTAAGTCTTAGTAAAAGGACAGTGGAGCAACTGCAGCAGCAAGTGCTTATCAAAAGTGTACACATATTCTTTTGCCTATTCATAATCAAGTAGAACATTTTCTATTGTTGAAATTAATAACTTTCAACAGAAAGATGGTGTAACTAGCCATTGAGAATTTTTGCGTTGGTAGCTGGCATTATGGAATGGTGATACTCCCTGAAAATTCCATTCAAATGTTGATAATATTCAAGCCAAAGCATCTGCTTATTAAAATCAATCACAGAATGCATAATTGTATTGATGACATATCATTTATCATTTTAGTACGTGATGGACGATCACTCCTAGTTATGTTTGTTTATTTTTTACACACACAAAAGCGCCTAGTCTTCACCTTTGAAGTGTATTTTGTATTTGTTATAAGAGTTATTTATGACATATTAATATTCAAAAATATGTGTTTTCACATTTTTTCACTGATAGTCAGATGGTCGTTTGCCAAATTGTTCTGAATAAAGGGCAATTGAGTTTAACTGTATAAGTCATTTTTCCACCCAAAATATCCTGAACGCCTTTAACCTAAATACTGGGTATAAACTACAGACTAATGACCCAAAAGCAGCAGCATATATTATATTGCATAATTAACTTTCCAAGCAGACGGTGAAATGGTGTTTATTCAGCATAATAGCAGTCTTTTCATTTTTTGGCATCAATCTTAGACGCCACATTGAATTACTCAAATTGTCTAAGGGTGACAAGGTGTCATCAATCAGAATCATAATGTAGAAGTCTTCAACTTTCCAAAATCTGCGAAAAATGATCAGTGAGTATGATCAGGACCACAATCACAAACTGCAGACACACTCATGGCTTCGTGTGGAAGAGCCATACAACAATCACGAGACACCAGGAGGACAAACTAAGCAAAGCAACCAGTTTTCTCTTCCCCATCAAGATGATTGCAAAGCTAGAATGGACACAAAGTAACGTACAAAATAACATAAAACAATTACAGACTCAAACAATAGGAGTAACAATTAACAACTAATCAACAACAACAGAACCACCGCCTTAGAAAGGACAGCAGCCTAAGCCAACGGGGGGCTTAAATGCATTTTACTGGTACCAAATATTTGCCCTAGATTCTGCTGTTAGTGAAGTACAAGTAATATTCAGCTCGCATTGAAGCCTTCTATCTATTGCAATGAATCATCATGAAGAAACACTCGAATCAAATCAACACAACTTTGTAGTTATTATGAAACAAAGAAATGGGCTCACGACTCAAAGATAGCCAGAGCTAAAGTATCCCTCAAGTTGGAACACGGTGGGCCAGCTACAGATAAGCATCAGGCACCATACCCCCTCCCCCCCCCCCCGGGGATTAAAGCTTTACGTCAGAGTCGTCATAGAGTCTGAGGCCTGACCCTCCGTAGTGCAATTAAAAAGGAAAACATCGCTGTAAATCGGGGTTGGGTTTAAAACCAGGCATGCAGACTGTAAAACAATTTTGTACGGTTTTCAAATCCAGAATAAAGGTAGTAAGTGAGTATGATCAGGAAATCAGAAAATACCACAATCGCAAACTCCAGACAAACCCTTGGCATCGCGAGGAAGAGCCACACAACAATCACGAGACACCAGGAAGACAAACTAAGCAAAGTTACCAACTCCATCTCCCCCATCAAGATGATTGCAAAATAAGAATGGACATAAAGCAACGTACAACAAAACAGAACAATTACAGACTCCCACAATGGGAGTAACATTAAACAACATGTCCACAGAAACTCCTGCCGGACTAATTCGTAGGAATGATATTGAAAAATTATGTGCCTTAAACTCGAAGCTTCAATCTTAGTATAAAGGATTTAAATTGGGGCGCACACAGTTTGCCTATCTAGTTTTAGAAAGGAAACAACGGATGTTCATATTTTGAAAAAAATATTTGCCTCCCGCCAACCTCTTGCTTTATGTTTCATATCACTTGGAGTACTGGTATTTTTCTGTTGGTCTGTTGCATATTATCATTGGTTTTAGCCAATATAGTACTCAGGTATATGTCACTGATCTTTGAGTGATATCAAATTGTTAGGTAACACATACAGGTGTTTTGCATTTGAGATGCATATTTTTGTGTATATATTTATTATATGTTTCAAGCATTAACATGGCTATTACATGTAATGAGATTGCCATGCAAATGCTTGCAAATATTTGCTTTCGAGTATTTAGATGAGACGTTTTTTCTGGAATATTAATATGTTATTAATGACACACATATACTGACGAAATGTTGAATGAAAGTGTATTGTATACATATGATTGATATGCTCATTTGATTATTACAAACAAGGACGAAAAGAAACGCAAATTATATCTTATAAACAATTTCTTATTTCCTAGTCTTCACTATCCCGTATCTAAATGAGAAACAAATAATGAGTGTAAGCTTGGCTGTCTATCTCTTCTTCAAATCTGTCAGAGGTTCAAGTTCAATTGATTTTTCTAGTAGTTCAGGTAACAGTTGCGATGTTTCGTCAATATATATGTTTCTTCAGGTATATGCCTCTCTTAAAGCTTCACATCTTCTGAAACAAGGCTACTTAGCACAGATTCAGCTATCCCTTTATCATTTATCAGATGTTGTAATCTAAAGGTTTTCTAGCATCTAGTGTGTCTACATATGATGTTTCTACTCTTTATACTACATTACCTAATACTATTATCAAAGAACAACTAACTGAGTCAGTTGAACAAACTTTTAACAGAGAGGGCTCACTTTATATGGCTTGTAATGAGAAACGCGCATTTTTCATTTCTGAACAACCTAAAATATTTAAAGTGTGGTCATGTCAGAAAGGTTTTGACGCTCTCCATTATCTTTTTGACAATATATTTATAAGGTTTGGCTCAAAATTGTATAGTCAAATTGTATAAACTGATTTCCTATGGGTACTGATTGTGCTACTCTTGTTGCATGTTTGTTTGTTTTTTGTTATGAGAAAGACTTTATGTTGTCTCTTCCTGACAATAACCAAGCAGATGTTGTCGAAGCATTTAACTCTACCTCAAGATATCTAGATGACTTGCTTTACATGTATAATCCTTATTTTGCACAAAATGAAAATCAGATATATCCAACTGAACTTCAGTTAAATAAGGCAAATTTTTCAGATATTGGAGCACCTTTTTGGAACTTAGACTTATCTATTATAATTGGAATAGTTTCAACCAAAATTTATGATAAACGGGGCGACTTTAGCTTTGAAATAGTTAATTTTCCATTTCTTGATGGAAATGTTCCTCGCTTCTCTTCCTATGGTGTATACTTTTAGCAACTTATTCTTTTTGCAAGACTATGTTGTCATATAGATGACTTTAACAATAGAAACAACTTTTTGACTTCTTAGTTACTAAAACAAGATTATCGATACCATAAACTCCATAAAGCTTCTTCAAAATTTTATGACCAACATTCAGAGTTGATTGTTAAATACAATATTTGCTTCCATACTTTTCTGCAGTGAGGCATATCAGAACATACATTGTTTGGTGATTTAGCTTATGAATTTAATAGAATTGTTAGAAAGCCTAATATAAGTGATCACTTTAAAAAGATTAGACAATTAAAAGTTATAAGAGAGTGGGATACAAAATGGATATCGTGCGACAGTCTGCATGCCTGGTTGTGATCCCAATCACTGTTGAGCTATGGTTTCCTATATAATTGCACGACGGTGGGTCAGGCGTCAGACTAATGAAGGCTCTGACGCAAAGCTTTAATCCGTTGGTTGGTGCCTGATACTTGTCTTTGACTGAGCCCACTGTAGCTCAACTTGAGGTTTTCTTTATCTGTGACTTTCTGTGTGTTCTTTTCTTTGTATCACAAGGGAGTTACGGATATACGTAGAATCACTGTACGTCGTGATGGTGTCTTAAAACCAACTAACAGATATGTTCTTACATTTAACTCACCTTACTTACCTGCAGTTGTTAAAATAGGGTTTACATTAGTTAAAAGGCCTCCATGCGAGCTGAACATTTCTTGTACTTCAACAACAGCTCCCTGGAGAGTCCATACGACCTTGCCGTGGTCTCTGGGGCAAACTTCACACAGGGGACGATATTGATTGTAATACTTGTCTCCTCTGGGAGTGCTAAGAGTAGAACCCACCAGTTTGCCTTGCGTGGCTTCCTCAAACTCGAAGGGGATGGTCTGGTAGACTGAGAACATGCAGAATATGGACGTTTATAAATTCTGTATGACTCAACACGTCTCTTTGGCCGATTTGACAGGGTAGACTGATGTGGAAACAAAGCCTAGTTTTTTTCTATTCGGCTTTGTCATGCTGAGCCCCAGGATTCTGAAAATGTAAACAAAAGATACTTCTTATATCTTCGTTCTATTGTATCGTTCTGATGCCAACCATATGTCCATAATCTTATACTTTCTTTCTTTAATAAAAGAATCCTGGAAGATAGTGGCTTAATGGGTCAATTGTGCAGATTCTATTTGTGCAAGTATACCTTCTATGTAACTCTAGCACTGGAGGTCGGAAATCTACTCCATTAAAGTGCTCCCTTGTTGGGCTCCACGGTGGGTGGGGAGCATGGAGGATGAATCAAACAACTAAACTACATGGCTAATCAACAAGCAAAAAAAGTCACATAGCCAATTCAGATACTGGCTCTGAAAACTCGTACCCAGTTTCTCAACCAACTAATTCAAGTTCGTCTATAACACAAAAAACCTTATGTACCCAGATTTTTAATAATCAATTTAGAAAAAGAAGGAGAGACTATTTCTTCTCTTTCTCCTTTTGTTGTACATAAAACCATAATGAGCATTGCAGGAGAACCAAAGAGCATAAAGAAACTAAGGTCTGGTGATCTTTTGATACAATGTGCTAAAGAATCACACGAAAAGTCTACTAAAGATGAAGACATTTTGTGGTCTAAAATGCTCCGTAACACCCCAGTCATCCTTGAACACATCCAAGGGTATTATTCGCTGTCCAGCCTTGAACAGAGTGGCAAGCGATGATATCAAGGAAGGCATGGTTGAACAGGGAGTTAGGGAAGTACGTAGAAACACTGTACGTCGTGATGGTGTCATGAAATTAACCAACACATATGTTCTTACATTGAACTCACCTAACTTACCTACAGTTGTTAAAATAGGCTTTATGCAAGTGAAAGTAGATGTCTATATACCAAGCCTACTTCGATGCTACAATTGTCAAGTGTTTGGTCACCACAAAAATAAATGTGGTAGACACCATGTATGCTGCAACTTTGGTGAGCCTGAACATCGTGGACCATCTAGCGTGTGTGACAAACCAGCCAAATGTGTCAACTGCTCAGGTGATTACCCTGCAAACTCAAAGCAATGCCCACAATGGGAGAAAGAGAAGAAAATTCTCAAAATAAAATGTGAAAACAACTTATCATTTCCTTAGGCTCGTGAACAATACGAGCAATTTTACATAGGTCAAACATATGCAAGTGCTGTAAAACCAGGCACTTGCAATAAATCTACACAAACTGACAACAAGAGCACACAGACAGACGACAGCTTTACTGAATACTTAAAACAACAAACAACAGAAACAAGAAATATCTTTAAAAAAGATATTCGGCGGCTCTCAAATACTGACGATAAACGCAACCAAATTCGCTGGTTTAGACGAAATTCCCATCTACCCCTTTGCATACTGGAATCTAAAACCAGCGAAGTTGTGGTCCTGTTTCTGTCTCTCTTTTGCTTGGTTTTGTGCACATCTAACTCTTTTCGCTGAGCGATATGCATCTGAATCTTTTTTTTAATTCTAAGCATTCACCAGCAAGGGTTTGGGAACAATGTTTTAAGTCCTAAGTTTTTAGGAAAATGGGGGGTGTTGACAATAAATTAATGTAAAATTAAACGTTCACTGAAACAAACTGAACACCAGAAAAGAATATAGCCAGGATCGAGGAATAAATACATATAGGATTCAAAACTGATCAACACCCAGTAAGCACGTACAATCGGGCCATTATCGGCCCGCCACTGAAACGCCATCCGAATGACATTTTGCTGACAGACCGATAGTGGCCCGAGTTTGGATGCTGGCTGACCCATGCGCGGATCCAGGAATTTTTGCCAGGGTGGTCCAGGTCCGACTGCCAGAAAACAGCTCTGACAACGGTTTTTGTCTTTTTTTTGTCCTCAACTTTTACAGTTTTACAGTGGCTTATAAATGGTTTATTTCAAAGAAAACTATAATTTTACAAGGTTTCGGGGGGGGGGGGGTCCAATCTATTCAGGGGGGGGGGGGGGTTCGGGGTCTGGGGGTCCAAATACTTATTCTAGAAACCCATAGAACTTTTTTTTCCCAGGAGGGGGTGCGGACCCTCTATCCCCCCTCTGGATCCGCACATGTGACCATTTAACTACTCGTAATTGATAGAAGAGACTTTACCGATAGTTACACTGTTCTTGTAAGAAAATGCATATGCCGGCCAGGGCTAGCTCAATCGCCTGAACCCAAAGGTTACGTGCAAATTCGCGATTAATTTGACGCCATTGCAATGGAATAAATTAAATTCACTTGTTAAGTTTTTTTAGAAATCAATGGTTTATATTCACCATTTTGGGACAATGACACATACCCCTGCAATTGCGATTTTAGCGCAAAAACGCCTACAATTGAGATTTTTAATGTTGTTAGCTATATTGTCAAATTATAAAACACATCATATTTAATCTGAATTTTGCTGTACTGTTAGCTTGCATGAGAGTGCATCTATGCACAGAGTTAACTGCTGCATTTTGGACGTTAGAACCGTTTGGAGAAATTGGCGCTAATTTTTCTCTACAACTTTCATCGCGAACACGGTTTGATAAAATTAATAAGAAAAAAGTTATCCCCGAAAATCAATGTCAAAAAACATAAAAAATCGAGTTTAAGTCCAATGTATGGGTGGGCAGATTTATGGACTGAAAGATAGACAGAGTATTTTATTATATGGTAGGAATGAAATATAACTTTGTCTAAACGTCAGTATATAAAGCGATATAGGGCCTATATTCAATAAAAAATATTTTGAATATTAGATGTAAATGTGTAGACTCAGTCGACCCTGTGCAGCTAATTTAAAGCTTAGGAACTCCAAATGGTCACACAGTGGTGTTCTGTCAGTAGCGTAACAATCATAGAATACTCAAGCGACTAGCAAAGGCTCTGATCAGACTGCGCGTATGCGCAGGCTGATCTGAGGCGTTGCTGGTCGCTCATTTTTGGGAATCTCATGCACTGGCTCATATTACATGGGGCCGAGTTGGTTAGGGGCCGAGTTTGCTAGGGGCCGAGTTTGTGGGGGCCGAGTTTGTTAGGGGCCGAGTTTGTCAGGGGCCGAGTTTGTTAGGGGCCGAGATGTCCAGAAACCCATTCTTACACACGAAATTAAGCTACCTAATTGTATCAGCTAGTTGGTATTTATCTTTTTATGCATCCGGAGAACAAGTTTTAATTGATTGTTGTACTTACAGGGGAAATTACCTGTTGAAGCAAAGAAGTAAACCACGGCTGATATGCCGATCGTTAGAGGGCACAACACCCTTGGGCCCTTATAATGCTACGAGAGGATTTACATTGTAATAGCACGACTGATATGCCGATAGTCGTTGAAAATGTCCGAACGGGAACCCAAATAAATAAACAATTTTAAACACAATTTACTCTACAAAACGATGATTTTGTCTTTGATATTTTCCGACTTGAAATTGGGATTTTTTCATCCGAACATAGGAGAAAAGAAACGTTTTGGCATTGGGAATATAACCGTATAACGGCCGTCGAAAGATATGAAACAGACTATAATCATGTCCAGATAAGGGAATTAGAAAAGTTACGAATATTTTATTTAAATAGCGTGAAGTGTAAAGTCCTTTCGGATTTAGTGGGTTATTCTATAGGCTAATGCACTTCCTTACTGTGTGCAAGGCATGTAAACAATGATAGTTGACAGCAATTTACAAATGCTGTACATCGGGGGTTGACCTATATTCGAGATTAGGTCGTTAATGCATTTGCATTTTTAGACCCAGTGCACAGACTGGTTCTCTGCCGTTTACATGTATGTTTTCAAGTTTAGTTTCATGTTTAATAAGATTGTATGGACATTCAGAGTATCAACCAATGAGAGCATCTTTTTCCAGTTGGTGTGATGAATATTACAATTTAAAGATGCTTCTGATTGGTGAATTATTAAGATCTAAAGCGATATTAGAACGGCGGCAAGCCGCCGTAAAAATACAAAGTACACGAGAAAAACGTAACTCATCTCCTCATTCAGGAAAAAGTAACTTATCTTATCCTGTGCCAGCCCTCAAGCAGGCAACCCTTGATATGATGAAGAAAGATGAGGAAAAGAAGAGAAAGGAACGGAAAGACAAATTGAAAAAACAACAAAAAGAAGAAAGACGACAGATCTATCTCAAAGAAAAAGCACAATAAGATAAAAAAGAAGCTGAAAAAGCAGAAAAATCTCAAAAGAATCCATATTCTGTGTTAAGTAAAAATGATTAAGAGGATAAAATGGAAGATGATTCTGTGGTTTCCACAGAGCCATCCTCCAGTGATCACCTCCCAAAAGACACACTGTCACGATTACCATTAACTTAAATAATGGAAGGTTTCCATCTAACCATTATTTTATCACCCCTTGTAATATTATTTTCAAGTATGGATTTTAAACATAAAATTATATACTGGAATTGTCAAGGTTTGAAACCTAATTATAATGAAGTATCTCTATTGGTTTCTGAATATAATCCATCTGTATTTTGTTTTCAAAAGACATTTCTTAACACAGATGATAACATCTCGTTAAAAGGTTTTAATATATATAACTATGTTCATACTGATTGTCTGAGGCCCTCTGGTGGTGCCTCAATATTTGTAAAATCATCTTTCCAACAAAGAAAGATTGATTTACAAACCAATCTACAAGCAACTGCTGTTTCTGTCACTCTAGACAGAGAAATTACCATATGTTCTGTATATATTCCTCAATCCTTTTCTCTCAACTCCCAACACTTGGGCATACTGCAACAACTTCCTTCTCCGTATATCTTATTAGGTGACTTAAATGGTCACAATATCCTCTGGGGTGATCAAAATGATGATTCCAGAGGCGAACTTATCAAAAATTTCATAACGAGTACAAAGAATGACATATGTATTATGAATGATAAGCCTTACACTTATCATTCTCCAAGTACAAAGTCTTTTACATCTATTGATCTTTCCTTCTGTCATCCATCACTGTTTCTTGATTATAATTGGTCTGTGTGTGAAGACCAACACAATAGTGATCACTTCCCTATCATCTTCGAACATAACACTTTTTCTACTGAGGATCACAATCCAAAGTGGAAATTAAATAGAGCCAACTGGGATCTATTTAATACTCTATGCTCTGGTTAATTGATATCCAAAACTTCAAAGAAGCTTCTGACCCTATAGCTGATTTTACCTCTTCTCTTATCAAAATATCTAAAGAATGTATTCCTCAAACTTCGACAAATCCAACTAAAAGTAATCCATGGTACAATGACGACTGTAAAGAAGCAATTAAAAAGCACAAACAAGCTCTATTTAAATTCGAAAGATCTCCAAATACCAACAATTTCAATGACATCAAAGTATTTAGAGCTAAAGCCCGTAGAACAGTTAAAATTTCGAAACGTAAGTCATGGAGATCTTATGTTTCAAAAATCAATAATAAATTACCTGTTTAAAAAGTTTGGGATATGATAAGAAAAATCTCTGGAAAAACAAAATCCCCCAGTTACACACATTTAAACAGAGTGGGTACTTACATATATTGCTGACACTTTAGGAGAAGCTTTTTGTCACAATTCATCATCATTCAATTACTCTGAAACCTTCAGAAAGATTAAAACAGAACAAGAGAAATTAAATTGAATTTCAAATCACAAAATAATGAAATTTATAACAAAGATTTTAATTTAGATGAATTAGTTGAAGCTATTCAACTGTCACATGATTCGGCCACGGGTCCTGATGAGATTTACAATCGAATTCCTAAATCATCTCCCAGATAATTCTCTTGAAACCATTTTGAATATATTTAATTACATTTGGACTACTGGAAACAGTAGATTGGCAATACAAGAGGTGTTTCATGTTTATTTGAATTGATTTGAAAATGCCGTTACTCATTTATTTCTCATTATATTGAGTAATAATTGATTTCTGTGGGTTAGTCTAATCTCCAGAAATACGCACTCATTAAAAATAGTTCTTAATTTTTATTTTCTGGTTTGAAACAGTCGCTGAAGATGAGTAGTCAAATTTTAAGCATTTAAAAATGCTGTCTGAAACGAAATGTACTAAATCTTTCTCGAACAATTTCTCTAAAAGGTATGAAGTTTTTCTTTTGGAACCTTATATATTGTACATAGATAATTAAAGTATGTTCTGTTAGAAAACAAAGCATTCCAGTTGGATATTTACTTTTTGGAAGCGACTTGAACATCAAATTTTAGGGTTTACAGTTTTCATAGCATCACTAAATTGTATGCAAAATACTCAAATGCAATAGTTGGTGATCAGTTTTATTGGTAATAGATACTTAAAATATCTAAGAAATTGAGTCTGTTGTGAGTTTTGAGAATTTGCTTTTCAAACTTCTTCCAAGACACTTTTTATACATGAGATACCCATTTGGGCACTTGCATGGAAGAACTTATTAAGCCCAGTTTCCAAGCAAAAGCAGGCACACATAGGCTGTTTCTAATTTTAATAATAGACTGAGTGTGCCTCTAAACTTAAAAGAAAATTTCGCACTTAAATACGTATTTTCTTAGAAGATACACCCGTTTTAGCTCTTAAAATCAGTTAAAAGGGGTGGGGACGTATTTAGGGCCACCGTGTTATGACTACAGTATGCTTTAAATTACCATCTTGTCTATTTGGCAATACCTGGGACACGTCCGTTATGCATGGAAAAGCAAAGTTTGTTTGTTTTAATTATATGCCGCAAACAGTGAAATTTAAATCTGTTCAAATAAACATGAAACATGTCTCGTATGCAACAATTATTCCTATTCCCAAATATTAAGTGAGTATGATCAGGAAATACCACAATCACAAACCGCAGACAACCCCCTGGCACCGCGAGGAAGAGCCGCTCAACCATCACGAGACACCAGGAAGACAAGTTAAGCAAAGCAATCAGCTCTCTCTTCCTTATCAAGATGATTGCAATACTAGAATGGACATAAAGTAACGTACAACAAAACATAGAACAATTACAGACTCCCACAATGGGAGTAACAATAAACAAAAAGTCAATATTTGTTTAATTTTTGTTTGAAAAAAGAGAAAGCAATGTTTTTTATACAAATTTTTACATTTCTGCAGTAGACATGATATTTTTCTATCCGAATCAAATGCAAAAAATCTGAGAAAAATTAGACACTATCTATCTCCGTACTTACCCCACCCACTAGGCCCGCATTACGAAGAAAATAATAAGACAGTTGCATTTAGGAACCTGAGTTTTTAATATCATGACCAACATAACTTTAAGCAATAAAGGCAAGGTTTTTTACATCATAAAGAGCTTCAATATTTAGCTTAAATATGTTTGTGAGTTATTAAAATTTGCAGATTTTTTAAACAAGTTGAGCTTTTAAAAGAAATATGCAAAAGCCAATAGGCCTTGAGTCAAAGCAGTTATTTTGAGTTGTATTAAAATAAATTCTACCCATATTACAGCGCAAGAAAGATTCCTTTAAATCATAAGGGAAATCTTGCCAAATTGCCTGTTCTCTTTGTTTTACCCAACACTTTTTACAGACCCCCCCCCCCCCCCCCCGAAAAAAAAAACAGTCTGAAAGAGCTTTGGCAAGAAGAACCTATGCTGAAATTTTCAGGAACCTATGGACAGCCCAACCCTTATGGAGATGTTTTGCCACGTTTGCAATAGAATTTGTAAGACATCTATTTTTGTCCAGGAATTGTGGGCCTAGATTAGACTTCTAATATATTAAACTGATCAGTGTTCACAATCTCGAGGCATTGGATGATAGACAAATTGCTGAAACACTTATCTTATAACAAGAAAAATGAAACATATTGCTTAGGAATAGTCAATTAATGACCCTTATCCTTTAGTGGCAGTCTGATATGGGTCCACAATGATTCTGCTCATACCTGCTTGCAAACTTTGGATCATTGAATAGATATCAGAAGGACACAATGAAATATATTTCATCAGTTTTAACTTTAACATTGTTTAACAAAGTTGAACATAAACATGTTTAAAAATACACACAAAAAACTGGGTACATGAAACTAAGCATTGCAAACAACATTATGTTTAAAAAAAGAGTAGCATTTTTGGCACCGCACAGTGCACACACAAAAAAGTAAGTGAGTATGATCAGGAAATACCACAATCACAAACTGCAGACAACCCCCGGGCACCGCGAGGAAGAGCCGCTCAACCATCACGAGACACCAGGAAGACAAATTAAGTAAAGCAACCAGCTCTCTCTTCCCCATCAAGATGATTGCAATACTAGAATGGACATAAAGTAACGTACAACAAAACATAGATCAACCACAGACTCCCACAATGGGAGTAATAATAAACAAAAGGTCAACAACAACAGAACCACCGCCTTAGAACGGACAACAGCCTTAGCCACCGGGGGGCTTAATGCATTTTACTGGTACCAAATCTTCGCGGAAGATTCTGCTGTTGATGAAGTACAAGAAATGTTCACTCGCATTGAGGCCATCTAACTAATGCAATGTATCATCATGGGGAAACACTCGAATCAAATTAACACACCATGATGATAAAAAGAAAAGGGCTCATGACTCACTATGCAAAAGCCAATAGGCCTTGAGTCAAATCAGGTATTTTGAGCTGTATTAAAATAAATTCTATCCATATTATAGCGCAAGAAAGATTTCTTTAAATCATAAGGGAAATCTTGCCAAATTGCCTGTTCTCTCTGTTTTACCCAACACATTTTACATACCCCCCCCCTAAAAAAAGTCTGAAAGAGCTTTGGCAAGGAGAACCTATGGACAGCCCAACCCTTATGGAGATGTTTTGCCACATTTGAAAAAGAATTTGTAAGACGTCAATTTGACTTCCACAAATTAGGCCTGTGACTTCCAAATCACGAAGGGTGGAAGTCAAGACTTCTTCTTGTTTCAAAAAGTTAGTGCAGGCACTGGTGATTGGTTTTCACTATTATTGTATTATTTATAAACATTGTTGATATTTAAAAAAAACAAAACAGGTAAGCAGAATCCTTTCCAATTATTGATTTTTAAAAATCAAAATTTTGAAAAGCGGATCTGGTAACCTGTATTTTCAAGTATTGAGTATTTTTAGACTGGGAACTAGCAGATAATGCAAATTGGTGCATGCACCAAAATAATTATATGATGTCACCCATATGGTTTTAAAGGCCACAGAAAAATAAAGATAACTTGACAACCTGAAGCGCTCACCTGGATCTGATATTGAGTCACAAGATATCTTTAAACATGTTTGACTAAGTCATGGTCAATCTAGGCTTATTATTCTAACATATTTTGCAAGGTCAAATGTTCAAATGAGATATACAGACCCACCAACACAATGCTACAAACCAAGTAAAACGTTTCTGTCGCGAAAGAAACATCTTTTCAATGGTTAGTACAACAAAGTTTGTTATGGGCCGAGATGCCCAGTTACCGCTAGATTTATTGTTTGTTTGATTGATTATTTACGTCCCATCAACAATCTTTCAGTTATGTAGAGCCGGGATTTCCTGGGTTGAACCAGTACTAAGCTAGAATTAATGTGTCTTGCTCAAGGGCACAACACAGTGACGCCGGTGAGGCTCGAACCTGCGGCCCCTCGGTCTCGAGTCAAGCACTCTACCGCTGAGCCACTGCGCTCCCTAGTTACTGCTAGAAAGTGCTCTTTCGCTGTTTAGCTATAGCTTACCAAAGTAATATTTGGACCCGTATGCACGGTTTTGCATAAAATAACATGAAGGAAATAATGCCTTCAAATCTGAAAACAATAAGTAAAAATACACATTCTAACTGTTTTCCAAAACAGCGCGCCGTATTCAGGTATTTACTTCTCATTACATAACTAACAACAAATTGAACTTTAAATAATTGTTTTATGTCAAAACTGGAAGACAAATTCGGCGATGAAAGACGCAGCACTATTTCGAAAACCCTCAAAGTGAACACGGCAGGACCCTGTATAAGTGTCCTAATTAAAGTACTCAGCAAGGTTTTGTAACGCCTGGCCTCCTATCTACGTACTGTGATTATTAACTTCGATGGATGAAACCCTGTCAGAATCCATGTTACTTTTAATGTATAAATATAATATAGAGTAACCTTAAAATGAATTCTGAAGAAACAAAATCAAATGTCATATTCTCAGTTTTTGCCCTAGCATAAGGGGACCTGTAATCGATCAGGGACCAGTGATCGCGATCAGGGACCAGTGATTGACCACTTTCTGGTTATTGGCTCTTTATTCTTTAGGGAAGCCTAAGTAAGTAAGAAAATCTAAAGCAAATCATTTCTTTACAAGTCTAGTCTTTAGGTCATACAAATTAAAATGAAAATATATTTTAACAGTGTTTATATCTTGCAATTTTCTAGCCCTTGGTGAAGAGGGGGTCTTAGTTGCGTGGGTTACCTGCAATGACAATTTAATTAGTACTCTAAGATGAAACGATTTACATTCATTAGGACTCGTGATAAAGATTTACTCCACTTCATATCAAACAAATTCAAGGCTCATACAAGATTGTTGACAAAGTAAGAAAAAGGGCAAAGATCAGGAATCGATACAATCAAGCACCACACCTGACCCAGGATACCAATGGGAAAGTAATAACATCACAATTAGAGATCACAAACGAGAGCCCAGATGTCAGCCTTTTCCCAGCAGGTGACCACAAGGCATCAATAAACAGACGCCCACGAAAGCATAACAAAAACAAGACAAAATAACATAAATGATACACAATAGAATCACCGCCTTGGAACGGTCAGCAAAAATATTTTACTGGAGGGTTTAAACGGGTCTCACGGCGCACCTTCAGATGTGGATCAATACCGCTGCTACTGGTGAACGATTTCTATTACATTGTATTTCAATACGAATTTCCCAACAGTTTTCCAGTTTTACGTTATTTTATGCATATTAACCATTTCTTTGTAAGCATTATTTCTTTCCTCGCCAAACATTTCAAAGTCGTGTTTCATGGAAAGTGATATACGATAATTACTCTTTAGTAAAATGGAAAAAAATCTAAGTAGTCCGATTTTTATACGAGAAAAGGGGCTGACCAATTACTGGTAACCCTCCTGCTGGTGTGCTTAATGACGTCATTAGAACATGACATGATAATGCCTTAAGCTGACATGGTGTAAAACACGACGAGTGTTGTATACAACTTCACATGTTCAAATGCGTGTGTGATCAGGAAAATCGAACGTGGATGACCCATTTCGAATCGAACCATGGTCGCTACTAAAGTTTTCACATAATAGATGCGCGCGTACGTTTGCATCCGAACGGATACAGTTGCAACTTTAGTTGGTTGGCAAGTAAACAGAGTGGATAGCTCTAAATTCCCCTTTTCAATTCTTCATCGGAGACGAAAAGGATATGTATATACTGCACAGTCAACTCTAATTAACAATTACGAATAAGCAGGACCACAAATAGAACACCGCAATGATTTATTTTGTTAAATAAATCATTTTGAGGCTACTGACAGATCTGGAAACCGTCTTGCTATATATGTCTAGAGGAGGAAACCAGACAATCTACTAGACTAATGGTGCTCTCACCCACCATTGATCTCTAGTAGGTTCTTGAAGTCACTATAATTGTTATATTATATCGATGTTCGAACCAAACTAGAGATACTAAAGTAGGAACTATAGTTTGATTCGAAGTGGGCCCATGTGTTTTATCACTGGTCCCGTTAAGGTACTTTTGATATGTTTAAAATACAGGTTTTAGGAGGCAATATCCGCAAAAACGCCTTGTCTTGCAATTTAATTTGGAATTTGACTGGACTAATGAAGAGTGCCGAATACATCATGCGAAGACCACCGAACATACTAGCAATAATGTTTTAAAGTACAACTGGTAGGACATCCGTTTTTTATACTACATTTGAGAAAGGCCCCGAGGTTATAAAATTTTGTTCATGCTCAACTCAGCTGAGCCTGAATTTTATCCTGTTTACAATGTTGGCATTTTAACATTTATTAGCGGGTAAGTACATGTACAGCATCTGAGAGTTTTAAAGCATGAACAATCTTTATTTTTCACAATTGTACCTTTGTTAGAACAATTAAAATTTCGAGCTCAGCTGAGTTGAGCCCGAAAAAAGTTTTATAACCTCAGGGCCAGGTCATCTCTTTATGGAGATTTATTGTAATGGTATATTTGAGCCGGCTCATTAGATTTTGGACATTATCGGCAATGTCTATGCGTAGTCATCATATAAACATGCATGCGCAGCTATCTGGTGAGGCTAGAGGTCATTAGTTTGCCTGAGCCTTCGTCATCGACCCTATATAATATGAGGCCCCTGTCGAGATTGCTGGGATGCTGCTCGTAAATGTGATAGGGAACTGACGTATTGGGTAACTTTGCCTTTTTACACAAACCGACATCATGGACAATATTATTATTTTCTTCCTCTTTCAAATAAGTACACGATATCGTTTTAATCGTCTTGTGAATATTTACCAAGTCGAGTTTTTACATATGTATAGAATTTATACACACCAAAAACCTTGCATTAAATGGAGCAAGACATCTAATAATAAGAAGGTATGAAATTTATTATACTATACATGTTTAATAATCAAACATGATCTGTTGAATTCAGTGGATAAGAAACTGACTTAAATTTCTGTATTTGGCTTATCGTCGTTTTTTTTGTAGGCCTAATAAGTTTGTTTTCGTTATTGATTTTCTTCCGGGTAGCTTAGTCTGTCTACAAACTTGTCGCATTTTAACATGTTTTCAATTTGCAATATTAGTAGTTTGAACTTAAACGAGTATTTATAAATACTATTATAATAAACAACTTTAATTGCATTAACACAATCGTCTCCACATAGTCAATGATATTTGCTTAACAAACACATTATTAAGTCGTACCCGATTTTATACTTGTATAACATAAAGTACCAACAATATGCATTTTAGGTCATTCAGTGTTTTAGCTGACTTGAGGACCACAAAAATAGGTTTGCCACCTATATTATACCATAACCGAACAGCGAAGGATGAGCAGAGCCTGCACATCCATCATTCAGTGCTCTCACACACATGATCTGATAGTGTAAAAAGGCTTTGCGCATAATTCACAGGTCCATATAAGAAAATCCTTTCGAGCGTAAAAATGTGACTATTCTCTTAAGAATCAATTAAATGATGTGTTTTGGGTGCTCAAAGAACTGTCTCCCACACCATATGTTTTGGAATGGTGTTTCGCTGGCTGGCCGATAACGGCCTGCTTTATACCACCCTTACCAACTTAAGCACGAATTATCTTATGATGTGCAATGTCTACACTGATTTAGGTGGTATAAAATAGTTATAGCTGTACGTAAGATACAGCTAGTGGATTATCTCCTCGTACAGGCGGACAACCCATGGTATAACTATTACTTATCCTTAAGTTCTGCCGAACAGTAGCAGCTGGGTCAACGGAGCAAAGCATTGTGATGGTATTAACATGCCTGGGCGTTTTATAAGATTGAATTAATAAACCAGGAACAGAATTTCTGCCTATTTGTTTGTGCCAAAATAAACATATTGATATTGATTTTATATGATAGCATACCGCAGTAGTTAAATTACGAAGGTACCCTTTAGGTTAGTTATATATTTGAAAATAGTATAGAATCACTGGCTTCTGACCATTCATCTGATCAGACTCCACACGTCTTTACATGTACGCTTTTCTTGCAAATATCAGGCTTATAATTGGAAGTTGTTAGTCGATAAGATAAAACAAATGGTGAGGTGTGTAGAACATGCTATCATCCGGCATGATAAGGGTTTAAAATCAAACATAAAACGTTATCAAATTGTATATTAATATAAGCGTCATCACCTCTTCAACAAGTTAGTAAATTGACCTATTGCTAGTGGTATCCGTTATCTGGTATATATATATATATATATATATATATATATATATATATATATATATATATATATATATATATATATATATATATATATATGTTATTCTTTCAATACTTGTGCATTGGGAATACATATGTACTCAACCAATACTTTTAAGTATGAGATTACAATATATTTAAAAAATAAACGTCTGAAAATCCATGTGTTGTCACAACCGCAGGAAATGTTTTGTGCCGTTTTACTATACAATCAGTTTTTTTGTTATCATAAATTCTATTTTTTTTATTTGATATTGCAAAATTGCGTAATTGTTTTCCAGTAGTTGTTTTCCATCGCAAGTGATAACTCCAATGCAAAAACTCACGCGGTTGTAGACCTTTAATATTCGAGCCGTTATCCAGCAGAAGGTACAATTTGCCATGTGTGCTCTTCGAAGATTCAGACCAGCCTGCGCATCTGCGCAGTCTGATCAGAGTCTTCGTTCGGCGCACTATGCGTTCTCAAATTTCACCGTTTCTCCAGGCGGAAAACTAAGACTCTGATCACATAGCGTGGATACTCAGACTAATTTGAATCTTCGCTGTATGCACTTGCCAACTTATACCTTAATCTGGACACTGTCTTATTTCAGCATATAACATACGTTGTTACAACGCTCAGCAACATGACACCACTATGAGTCAGGAAAAGACAGCGAGACTAGAACCACACAAGCATATTGGTAAGTCTCCCGTTCACATAGAATAACCATGTAATAGAGCGCAGTGGCTCAGTGTTAGACCGAGACCGAGGATCGAAGCGTTGCTACATGTTGTTTGAGGCTCACCATCGGCGGAGTCACTGTGTTATGTCCTTGAACAAGAACCTTATCCGCTGCTTAGTATCAGTTCAAGCCAGGAAATCGTCCCGACATGACTGAAATACAGTTGATTGGGGCACAAAGCGATTTGGGTGTGTTTTTTAATGCGTGGTTTAATATCCCATCCTGTCGAGCAGTCAATTAATCTAACCAGACTCCCTTGGCAAACTTGACTAGTAGCTTCTTCGTGCCAGCCCTTCTTGTATCAGCAGAAGGAGAAGAAAGACCGCAGAAAATATTTCAGGATTAATCTCGAAGAAAGTATTTCGAAATCATAACCCCTGGAGTTGCAATCGACTCGCTACCGATTGCGCTACGAAGCCCCGTACATGTAACATGTTTATAATCCACCTTTACGCCCTTTTGCGTATTGATGTCGAAACTATTTTTTGAATGCTTTTTTCTTTCTATTGAATGCTGTAAATGATAGTTAAGTCAATGTCCAATTTCAAAGGCAGACAATGTAAATTTTTCACAAGGAAGTCGCCGTAAAGAAGAAAAAGATGCATTCAAACAAGTGCATTGGCAAAGAGTGAATACCCAGATGAAATACCCAGATGAAATGCCGAATAATGCGGCATTTTCATCATGGTTTGTACTATTGCAATGATAAAAACAAATGTTTATTACAAAACATGAATCATGCTTGCATACAATGTATGACCTCATAAAACACAAATGGGCAATAACATAATGCGTACTTATTCGGAAAACCCATCGGTTAAGGTAGTGCGGGACCCATGTCAAAAGATAACCTTACTTTTACTTAAAAGTAAGAGTGTAAGAGTTATCGTTCCTGAATCTTGTTTTTAAAAGAGAATACTTATTTTCTAAGACGGTAAATATTATTCTCCCCTGACAACTCTTTGATGCTTGAAACGTAATTATGTAAGTATTTTGCTTTCACAAAAAGAAGGAATGCAAGTATTAGCTTTTAAAAACATCACCCAGAGTATGAAGTCATTTAGTATTTTGATGGTTAAAAGTTGTGGACCGTATAAATATACATACTATATACATGTCTCGGTTGCTATTACTGCATGCTGCCACTAACCTAAGACCCACCCCACCCCAAAGGGGGGGGGGGGGGGTTGTAGACGTGCACATGCCTTGTATGTGACATTCTCATGTTTAGGTCCCATGGAGGTACATGGTCACTAATGTTTTATGGAGAAATGACGTAACTATTTCAACTACCTTATCACACCGGATAGGCAGCAATAAAAACAGTCTAAACAATCGATGAATGCTGATAACAAATTGCTAGAAACAGTGTTTGTGATTGCCATTTGTTGCCTATCGGACTACAAACAACAATCCAAAATTCTGTTTCTTACAATATTTAACTACGTTCGTCGATAGCATTAATGTTTTCGATTGCCGCCTATCTAGTGTGTTTTTGATATACTGAAGACGTAGTCAAAACAATCTGATATAAGGGCTAGGAGTTATTTAATGTTTCTGTTGAAAAAATTATTTTGTTTCGTTGCATGTTTCATGATGATAAAATGGACATTTCTGCATACATTTTAATAAAATTAATTGGAACTGCGTGTGCCTGAAAGGAAGATATATGACAATATAACATTCTTTTCTGTAAATTAACGGTTGGCAAGCATGGTACAGATGCGCGGATCCAGGAATTTTCATCAGGGGGGGGGGGGGGGAGGGTCCAGGTCAGTCTGACAAAAAAGCTCTGACAATGACTTTTTAGTCCTCAGCTTATTTTACAGAAGTCAAATGGTCAATTTCAAAGAAATCTATCGTTTTTCAAGGCTCCAGATGGGGTCCAATTTTTTCCAGGGGGTCCAACTTTTTCCAGGAGGTGTCCAATTGCTTATTCCCTATAGAAACCCATTTAAATTGTGATTTTCCAGAGGGGGTCCGGACCCCCTGGCCCCCCCCCTCTGGATCCGCACTTGGTGCAGCCATCACAGCTTCATGGTTAAGGCTACTATACATCATCTCATTTGGGCTTGGCAAACGTTAATAGACAGAAGAATGTATCATCCTTTTATTGTTATATATCTTATAATAAGTGTTTACTATAGAAACTTGAGGTGTTTCAAACGCTGACAATTGTACATTTTATTTAATAATGTGTCATATTTTGGTTGATCGTTGACCAATCACTGACCGTGGGCTTTATTTCCGATAAAACATGACTGCAGAGGGCTTAATTGCCATTTCAACCTGCTCACGGATACCCTCTGCGAGTTAAGATACCGTTGCTTATGCTTTATTGAGAAATGACCAAAATATTCAATTATCATAAGATACGCTACTTTATTACATCGGATAGGCGACAATCGAGAAGGCTCTGAACAATCGATGAAAGTGGATCGCAAATCGCTAGATTTTTCCATTTGTCGCCAGTCAGGCAAACAAACTGCAATCCAAAAAGTCTGTTTCTGACGGTATTTGATCTACGTTCGTCGATAGCATCAACGTTTTCGATTGCCACCTATCCGGTATGTGTATTGATACAATGAATACGTAACCAAAACAATCTGAAACAAGAGCTAGGAGTTATCTACATTTTTCAGTCATGTTTCTGTTGAAAAAAAAAAAGTTTGCTTTCACACCGGATAGTGAGCAATCAAAAACACTGTTAACCATTGACGAACGCGGATCAAAACTCGCTAGAAACAGTATTTTGATTGCAAAGTGTCGCCTATTCGATCAGTGATGGTAATAAAAAAAACTATGATTCTAACTATTTTTGGTCTATAATAGTCGATAGTATTGATGTTTTCGATTGCGCCTATAAGGTGTGGTTTTGTTGTATGCTTCACGGTGTTACAGTGGACATTTTTTTTGGAAATGCTTTTGCTTGAAAGGAAAGTATTCTAGAACTTTTTGGATACTGTAAAGGCGGCACCTCATGACTGTCTTATTAGTCTACTTTAGACATAGGTAAAATCTGAAAAAGAGGCGTTTTAACTACATTCGAAAGTGTTTGTTTATTGTTTAACATTAGTATAGAGGCAAACAGTGTGGACCCAGATCAGACTGCTCTAGGTTTTGTTTGTTTGTTTGTTTTGTTGCTTTACGTCCCAAGTCAACAGCTATGGTCATTGCGGGATGGTCAGTTCACCTAACCACACTTTTTCCTGGGCAGGCTTGAACAAGCGGTTAACCAGTAATTCGCGCACATACTTTCGCTTGTAACTGACAACAACCCTTCTTGAATGAATCAGCGGAAGGGAGGAGAATGATCGTAGAAATCATTTCATGTTCAATCTCCACGAAAGTATGGGACCGGACGAGCATTCTTCTCTAGATCTACACTGTTTGTTTAAGAGGCTTCATAATATTTCAATAGACGATAAAAAACATACGATTGTGTTAAGGGTTAATAAATGTGGGTTCAGTGCATTAACGGACAGGACTTTCATGAAATGCACGCAGACCTGCGCGGCTCAAGCAACGTTTAAACGCTTAACCAATGGATAGAACCTGATTTCCATTCTTGAGCAGTTGAAATAATCGAACCGGGCCCAGATATGAAAATTAAAGTTGCCACCTTTACAGTACCCAAAAAGTCCTATAATATATTACAATGACAATATAACATTCCTTTCTGTATATTAACGTTTGTCAAGCCCTTGTGCGATAATGTGTTGCAGGCCTCACCGCTGTGTGGTTCTGGTTGCAACACATCACATTCAGGCTTGCCAAGCATTAATACAAGGAAAAGAATGTTTTATCCACTTATTGCATATTTGCAAGTTTATTCTTTAAATGACATTTAGATATATACATCAGGAATAAAGCTATAATTTCTAGCTTTTATCTACATAAATCCTACGTGTAAGAAAGCATCAAAGTCTCAAGACATGCTATAGCCATGCTTTAATGAGAATCATAATGTAATGTGTTGGGTAACATATGCTAGGTCAAAATCTTTTTTGTCATTTTCTACGCCCATTTGTCAGTGCTTAATCAATAATAGCTATGTCTCCGCCCAGTGATATACAAAAGGGCGTAGACAAACAAAAAAATTGGGTGAAAGGGGAGACAACACTTATTATAGTCTTTATTTTTTTCAGGATTTTTCAGAAAAGTCACCAAAACAAAAAAACGAGCACGGTGACACATATTTTTTATTCAATCATTAGATTCTTCATGAAAATATCTTTGTAAAAATATGTTTTTTGTTGTTCCAGTTACATTCTCTGATATGTTTATTTTGAATATCAATGTTTTTTTTGGCATTTATTCGTTTGACTTAATTAGGATTTTGCTTAATAAATTGTGTAAATACATGTTAATACACTATTTTTTGTTTTTATTTATATCTCTGGTGTGAGTAGTATTTGTTCTGAAAAAAACTGTATTGCGTTTCTTGTTAATTTGTTAACAAAATCTGTGTTTGTTTATTTCAAAAACCTGCGATTTTGCAGTTTTTGACATCAAATAACTTTTTAAAAAGAACGGCGAGGTATTGTTTTTTTGTCTTAGATTATAAGTATAGGTCTATATTATAATATATTAAAAGATAAAACACTTTTGGACATATGCCGGTGAGTCCGGTACTACCTTAAAGAGACTAAACTCCAGCTGTTAAGTTTTTAGACTTAATTTTTCGCAATAACTTTTTTGTCTTCAATTTTAGCAAAATGTGTTCGCGATGAAAAGTATTCAGGAACATCTCCGCCAACTTCTCAAAATGGTTCCAACATCCTAGATGCTGCAGGTTCCTCTGTGCTTAGATGCACTCTTTGAATATTTTAAACAAAGCGCGAATAAACTAACTCCAAGATGTCAGTCAAAATGTACATTGCACCGCCCTAATTCAATTACTAAAGCGATGGATGGCTTGTTCAAATATAATAGAAACCGCGCCTGATTCGCTCGTGCGTTAAACTAGTAGGGTCATCTCAAAAACGTTCATTTCATAGCACGTGCATAAGAGAAAAAATGCACGTCATGCGATAACCCAGCCTTTGTTCCTACAAATGAGCCTGCTTTACGTTGATTCTGCATATGCACGGTAAAATCTGAGTATGTTAACGGCAGTTTTATGTTATGTACAGCCTTTGAAGAACGATATATGCACCGCTTCCGAATAATTTTTTTGAAACTACCCCATCTGTCACGCCTACACGAATTATACGTGTCATTAAAAAAACTTAGAAATTTAGGACGAATTCAATTTATTGCAAAATTTTCATCTATATACACAAAAATCTGCTTGCGCCACAAGCACAAGACCTTTTGGAGAAGTTGGCGGAAATTCTACTCTACAATTTCATCGCGAACACATTTTGCTAAAATTGAAAAAAAGTTATTGCGAAAAATTAAGTCTAAAAACTTAACAGCTGGAGTTTTTTTTTTAAGTCTGCACAACTATGAACATTTTTCGAAAAATTTTCTTTTCTAAAACTGGTGTTTGTAAAAGTAGAATTAAGTTATGTTTTCACAATAAATCAGTTTACTATAGCTGAAAACTGCATGGAAAAGTGAATTATCTTATAAAAACAGGTGTTTTTTTCCCTTGTTGGTAATTATTTGCGTCCCTCCAATAATTATAGACAGTCAATTTTTAACATAAATGCTGTTGTTTTGGTACTGATAATTTGTTAAGATTTACGAAATTTGAAAAATGTATACCTGAATTTTAGTTTTTTTTACTGTGTTCTTGAAAAATAGAAACATTATTTCTGAAATTAAAAGATCAAAAGTTACAGACTATGCAGCTTTTAAAGGTACACAATTCACACCGGACAGTGGCAATCTATGAAGAAGGGCTCCCAGTATTCTATATCCTTTTAGTTATTTTGAAAAAATATCCCATATCCCAAAAATAAATATGGCAAATATTCCCAAAATTAAGAAAAAACATTGTATCCCCATATCCCTAAAATTTATCCAAGTATCCCATATCCCTTTAAATATTTACAAAAATATCCCGTATCCCTTTTTACTTTTTTGCCAATATCCCTGTGTCCCTAAATACCCTACGAGGGCCTCATCTATACCAGCCGTAGGAGTCGACGGCCGTGGATCGACCAGCAAGAAACAATTAAGGGAATGGGACTATCATTATTCACATTGGTGAGCGGGGTATGGTGAACCTGTCAAAATCGGATCTTGCAAGAAAACGGAAAATTTAACAAGAATCCATTGTGGTCTATAAGTAACCTATTACTTAGAAAGTATTGCAAAATTCAGAAAACCCCTGTGTAGGTGTTTGCAGCTTGCTTGTTTTAAACATCTTATTTTCGTTAAACAAAACATCAATGTTTGCTGTTAAGAGCTTTAAATGAGCACCTTAACCATTTGTAGACTGAAAACCACTTAACGGGTACTTAAGCAAATAGGAAGACCCAGCTGAAATGCCACACAATGCAGTATTTGATCAAGTTTTGCACTGTTTGCTTAGACAAAATTGAAAGAAATGCAATATTCTTTGGAAAGTATATTCTGTGACCCCTCAATATATATTATAGACAATTCGTACTAAATTATACATGCATGAAGCTATATGGACAATCCCAATGCTCTGAAAAGTGTTTAGCCGTTTTTTTCTTGGAGAAATCAGCCAATATAAAATTGGTTATACATGTATCATGATTTCACGGGGATATCCGAGTTTAGACGTAAGACATTACCATGCTGCTTTCTTTCAGGTGCTCAAGACATAGCCAATATCGGCGGCGGCTGTACTAGGAACGGTTTCCTACGAAAGCAGGGAAAGCTTGAAAGGATATTTAAATTCCTGACATGTAAGACAATTTTAACTATTCTGACACATATATGTAGCATGCTATATTTTTATCAATTATATGTATTATATGATGTTAAAGCAGTGACCTATATAACAATGACTTGAAACTACATTTTACAGCCAGATAGGTATATGCATGTCGTGTCAGTTGTCATGTGACTCACACCTGGGCCCGGAATTATAATATCTCCTCAGAGTTAAGGGAGACTTAAGTTAAGTATTGATATTTTAACATGCTATATTAGATGCTAAATAAATTGCCTGGATCGATGCAGTACTTGTGGTCAAAGATATCATTGTGATCTACTGAAGAAATGAAACTATTTTGATTTTAATAAGCTTGAAACGTTAATTTTCGCATCCTGAAAAATCAATACTTAACTTAAGTCTTCCTTAACTTTAAGGAGGCATTGTAATTCCAGGCCCTGGTTAGAAATAATTGGCGACGAACATTTCAAGTTAGTCTTCGTCGTTTATATATGGCGCAATACTACTGACGGACTTTAATTACGCAACACTAACTTCCCCTTACATGTTCCAAAAGACTGTTGAATGTAAACATCCTTTGCTTCGATAATGTCATCATGAGTTGGCTTCTTCAGCAAACACTTTAGTTGTAATTTTACAACTAAACTGGACGACGTTATTTGCTCCGTATGAATTTAGTCATTTAAACATTTCTTAAGTAGAGGAGATTTTAAGCTATTGAATGAAAGGGTACGCCAAGATAAACGTCATATACGCAAATATGCTGTATCATAGACCTGCAAATCAATATGAGAGTGATTCCTCGATGACCAACAAAGTCCATGATACAAAGTTGATGCTTGTAGTGTTTCCTGATTTAAAGAAGTAGGAAATCTTTCATTCATAACATTTGGTCACATGAAACAGTTGACCCCTATCTCAAAAAGTTTACATTTTAATGCATTAAGTTCATCTTAGTTGGACAAATTTTCCATTGCTTACTTACAAATGAATGCTCTTTAACATACAATCAAAATTATTGTTCTGCCTTCTTTTTCGAGAAATAAATTAAAGCTGTTATTCAAGTGTTGCGTTTTTAAAGTCCGTCATTATATATTTCGGCACCAACAATTGAAAGTAGAAGCAAGAACTGTCCGTATAAGGCATATGTTTCTACAATGTAAAAAACCAGGTAGCACAATCAAAGGGGCGCTCTGGATGGGAGAAACTTTCTTCCTTTCCAAGGTTTCGGATTGGTTGAGATTTCTTGTTAAACTCTCTTCTGCTCTGACTATAAGATAAACATTCTAGAGTCAAATTGCCACTTGCAGCAAATTAACAATTTATGATACATGGTTTCAGAGGATTATTTTATTTCTACAGTAACTGCCCGAAGGTTTAGATTTGAGTGAAACTTTCTGTTTTCTCTAGCGAAAAATCCATTTTGAATAGCTTTATCACCAACACTGGCGAACAAACAGTTTGTTTTATGTTCAGCCTCGGATGTCCGAGGCATAATATTGCGAAAACCACTCATTTTAGCTCATCCAATAAGGCAGGTTCTACATACAGTACAAATATGAAGACAGCAACAACGTAGATTCTGCATATACATGTATATATATCATTGATCCTCATGTGGTATTCCTTTCATGTATGAGAATTTGAAAGATGAATTTGACAAACAGGAAAACGTCATTTTCTATATTCCTTTTGTTGTATGGATGCATAACATATTATTCCAGTTTTCTGTGACACGGTGATAGCAAGGACATTTGAGTTGAGACATGATAGAATCGTCAAAACGGCTGTAACTCCAATAAAGACTTAGATCAGCTTGGCATCTGCCTTTCCAGATCAGTCTTTGCGAAGGTTGCTTTGGTCCTTAGTTGGCAATTTAGCACATCTCAAAGACTCTGATAAAACTGGGCTGATCCTCAGGCTTGTCTGAGTCTTTGCTGAGCATACATTCATTTGATCATATTTTTCATGTTACAGCTCATGATCATGTGGTGATAATTTGGGAATAATTCCCATGTTTCTCAAAAATGCATATGTTACGTGTATCTATAAGAATCAACTCAATGAGATGGTTGTAATGAATACTCATAGCATATGTTTTTATTAAGAATTAAATTAAATTTTTATTTGTCACATTATTCATTCTGGATAACAGTAAACAGGTACTTGTACAAACAGTACAGACCCTGGTGCAAATGTCCCCTTATACCTTTTCATCAGGGTATGTACTGGTTGGTAAGATATAAACAATCTTCAGGGACAAAAAATACATCATTTTATTAGAATTATGACTAGGAGCCCCTTAAAATATGAATTGGCTATTCCATACTTTGTAAGGAATAGTCCATCAGAATAAGAAGGGTAAATTATCACCAAATGCCTTTCTTTTCTGTCCGAGTTTCATGAAATAAAATCAAAGTGTTCCTCAACACACATGTATGTTGACTGTATACTCCCCCACATTTGACACTGTACTGTACGGAGAAAGTGGAAAGAGTTGGTAGGCAGGAGCACGACAAATCAACATTATGCTGTTATTAAAATGAACCCAAACTGCCCCTGGCAGTATACTATGTATCAGTTGGTACACAGGACTGGTGTCTGTGTGACCCTTAATTATTACTGGGAAACTGAAGTATTATACCAGGCTGCTTAAATATATTGTCTGCATTCCACTTTATTAATTCAAATGTTTCTTGCGATTTTAAAAGGTTTTTCTGAGGAACTGTATTTCTTGTCTGATCAGCAGGTTAAAAGAAAGGTATCTCAAGGGAAAATGTCTTATTAAGAAAAAATGTCTTATTAAACATGCATGATGCTTGGCTTTATCTAATCTTATCCTCCAATATTTTAGCTAAATTTGCTCATGAAACAAATATAATAATTAAAATAAATCTTATATTAAATGCAAAAAATACTGGTTATACAGACCTGTATTTTTATGGTTTACAAAAAGTGATGGTGAGCTGCCCTTTTCCCCTAAGAACAGGTCTAAATTTGAGGGCAATTTGTTTAGATTAGTGAGGGTGAAAGGCCATAAACCTGCCACTTGTAGCATTGCTGACATTAATAGCACTTGAATTTCATGGTGATAATCTCCAATGATCTACAGGGAAATAGCTTGAACAGGAAGAATCATGTCCCTACGCGCATGAATGACAGTACTCAGCCCCTTTGATTGTGCAACCTGAAAAAACTGATTCTATGAAATAATGGCTGTGTAAATATTCTCATTTTTTATGAAACTGGCGGAATTCGACAAGTATGTCTACAACAGCGATTAAAGCTGCAAGTATGGCTATGTCTGTGTCTCTATGCACAATGACATGAAGTATTATTCATAAACTGCGACATGTTAGGCTACTGGTTAGATTGACTAGAAGAGTGTCAGAATGCATCGTCTGTATAACTAACTAATGATGACCGCTTGAGAAATAATAAAGTTAGCAATAAATGAAGTTTTCGTAACAACCGGTCATCGCCACCATTTTTAATATACGGGGTCATCCAATAAGTTATGACAATGACCGCCATAAAACAAAAAAAAAAAAACTATTTCTCTTGGACGTGATTCAATAAGCATCACATTTTAATTAGAATATAGGGAATTGAACCACCTGTTCAAATATTTTCCATGTTGCAAGCGCAATGGTTGCCTGGCAACTTAAGAACACAAGGTGAAGGGTCAGGGTCAGGACAATATGTGTAATATACATGAGGTAACAGGGTAATGATTATGATATATCACCGATTTTGCAAGAAATATTTTCCTTAAAAATGGGTTGTGCTAAAAGCGTATTATACTTGATATATAGCATTTATTGAAAGGTATTATTTTCTATGCGTTAAGAAGACTATAGAACAGATTTATCGAAACATGTGTCTGTAAATACGCAAACTGACCATAATGGCTTATTTAAGTGTTCAAAATATACTCTTTTATGATTAACGTTTGAAATGAGGCAAAAATGTAATTGTATGTTGTTGCCTAACAACCAAGAACGTTCAAAGCAACTTGGCTAATGTCATTGTGGTATTTGCTTTTATGGATCAATTGTGTAGTCAAACAACATCACCAACCACTAATATTTAACTTGGCAAAGAATAAAACTGCGTATCTAATGTTAAAAACAAACGTGAATTTCGCGGCCATAGGCTCTCTAAGTGTTGTTTACAAATTTGCATAGCATACGATTACTCCATATTTCAAACATGAGTAGGCAACACCCATGATTAAATACACGGTGTAATATAATTCTGATTTTAATAAAAGTTTTTGAGACATGAGACCATTGTCAGAACTAATTGAATGACCCGTGTATAATGAGATGCTAAACTTATTAAGATGAATACAATCGTTATTATGGTTAATATATTATCATTCTTGAATAAGTGATCTTTCGATGCCGTTTTGAGTATATACATCAAAGAAGAGTGAGACTTGTTTTGTTTAAATATCATTTATATATTATTACAGGTTTGTACATATTATGACGTCATAAACTCACAAATATGTCGACTTCAATTAAAGAAATAATAGCAACTTCAAATGCATGTAACTTCTTTATTTCTTATATGCTATATTTTCATAAGATTTGCAGCAATCTAATTTGATAGACAAACTCTGTATTGACGTTCATTTATTGTTTGGTGAGAGCTTCGCTTTAAGGTTAAAACAAATGTCTGATAGCTTTAATGTAATAGCTGTTCTTGCTGAATTTACGAAAATACGATTGTTAAATTTACCTACAGTCCTACATGTTTTATATTATTATTATTATTTCTATTATCATTATTATTAATATTATTATTTCAGGGAGACAACGGTACGTCGTGATAGCACAGGGGTGCCTGTATGTTTACAAGAACGAGTTCTCCAGGTCTTTTCAAATGGCAGTATCACTCAAGAATTATACTAAGTATGTAAATTGTTGCTTTAACAAACAAAGGTTTTCATAATACAAGTAACTTTTTTTTTCGAAATACCCTAGCCATCATTCAATGTTGGGTCATCATCAGCCCTCCAGTGAGCCGAAGCTGGTCCACCTTTAGTAGTTTACTGTGACATGTATGTTACGTTACGGCTTTAGATTACATGTACAAGAGGTGTTTCATGTTTATTTAAACAAATTTGAAAATGCCGTTATTCATTTATTTCTCGTTATATTTGGTAATAATTGATTTCCATGGGCTAGTCTGATCTCCAGGAATACGCAGCTATCCAGCAGCTAAACCCAGTTCTTAAGTTTTATTTTCTGGTTTGAAACAGTCTCTGAAGATGAGTAGTCAAGTTTTAAGCGTTTAAAAATGATGTCTGAAATCTTTCTCGAACAATTTCTTTCAAAGATATGTAGGGGAGACTGGGGCAAAATGATACAAGGGGCAAGATGAAACAGCGCGATTTTTTTAAACGATGATGCCATATATGGCGTTTCTTACTCAGACTGAATGCGCATTTTGAAATCCGCCATATTATAAGAACGGCTAAGCCAAAACAGAGCAAAGTTAAGCTTGTTATATAAACAATTGACTTTTGAGGCACCCAGAGTAAATTTCGAAGGTATCAGTTATTTTATGAAGGTGAAATATGTGGTAGATATATACTTTAATTGTATCGTGCAAATTGAACTACATAGATACTGATATGTCTCCAAATAATCAGAACTATTGTGGGGTGTAATATTTTTGAATTGTTACGAGAACAGTAAACAAGAGGTCACTGGGGCAAAATGATACAGCGTGGTCGGGGCAAAATGATACAGTCTGAAATAATCTAATTGGACTCTGTTTTAAAGCATTTTCAAGATATTTTTATCGAAACTGTCTATTCCTATCACAAGAAAATTAAATGATACTGCTATGTCAGAAAAGTACCATTTTATTTTTCAGAATGTTAAAAATGGGTGGTCAACTGTATCATTTTGCCCCGTGGCAAAACATAAAACATGAATGGTAACAAATGTGACTCAGAAAATTCAGAAAACTGTTCGTGTTCAATCACATTTCCGTGGCGATATATAGCATTATAAATTGTTTAATTGTGTTTATAGTTATTTCTGTGCTACGTCTTGAATATTTGAATCTGAGATTTTGAGGCACGCTGCACGGGGCAAAATGATAAAGCTGACCACACATTTTGAATGCTTGATTTCAAGCACTAATGTCACTTTATGCCTGTTTTTCTTTCTCTCAAGTTGTAGCGAATACTTGACAGTGTATTATACATTTAAAAGCAATAAGATACATCCAGTCATAAAGGCAGGAAAAAATATATTAAAAAAGTGGATCATTTTGCCCCGGTCTCCCCTAGTGATTTGCTCGAAACCTTTTATATATTGTACATAAAAAATTAAAGTGTGTTCTGTTAGAAAATAAAGCATTCCAGTTAGATATTTACTTTTTGGGAGCGACTTGAACATCAAATTTTAGGGTTTACAGTTTCCATAGCAAAACTAAATTGATGCAAAATACTCAATTGCAATATTTGGTGATCAGTTTTATCGGCGATAGATACTTAAAATATCAAAGAAATTGAGTCGGTTGTGAGTTTTGAGAACTTGTTTTTGAAAATTCTTCCATTAAACACATTTTATACATGAGATACCCATTTGGGCACTTGTATGAAATAACTTATTAAAATAGTTAGTGAGTATGATCAGGAAATACCACAATCACAAACCGCAGACAACCCCGTGGCACTGCAAGGAAGAGCCGCTCAACCATCACGAGACACCAGGAAGACAAATTAAGCAAAGCAACCAGCTCTCTCTTCCCCATCAAGATGATTGCAATACTAGAATGGACATAAAGTAACGTACAACAAAACATAGAACAATTACAGACTCCCACAATGGGAGTAACAATAAACAAAAAGTCAACAACAACAGAACCACCACCTAAGAACGGACAGCAGCCTAAGCCACCGGGGGGGGGGGGGGGCTTAAATGCATTTTCCTGGTACCAAATCTTCGCCCTAGATTCTGCTGTTGTTGAAGTACAATAAATGTTCAGCTCGCATGGAGGCCATCTAACTAATGCAATACATCATCATGGAGAAACACTCTAATCAAATTAACACACCATGATAAAACAAAGAAAAGGGCTCATGACTCACAGATAGTCAGAGCTAAAAAAACCTCAAGTTGAGCCACGGTGGGTCCAGCCCAGTTTGCAAGCAAAAACAGGCAGAGATAGGCTGTTTCTCATTTGAAAAATAGACTGAGTGTTCCTCTAAACTTAAAAAAAAAATCTCACACTTAAATACATATTTTCTCAGAAGATACACCCATTTTAGCTCTTAAAATCAGTTAAAGGGGTGGGGGTATAGGGATGTATTTAGGGCCGCCGTGTTACGGCTATGCTTTAAATTGCCATCTTGTCTACTTGGCAATACCAAAAATACGTCCGTTATGCATGAAAAGGCAACATTTGTTTGTTTTATTTACATGCAACCGCGAAAAGTGAAAGTCAGTGTTCAAATAAACATTAAAAAGGTCTCGAATGAATTAAAGCTAAATTTTTCCAAATATATATCTATATATATATAATGTATGGATTTACTTTTGCTAGTTATACCCCCGCAAACTTTATTTGTGGTGGATATACTGTTTTCACGTTGTCCGTCAGTGCGTCAGTCCGTAATGTTTTGTTTCCTTAATATCTTGAAGAGTCATTTCTGGAATTTCATCAAACTTTGCAAACATGTTTATATATACAAGACAAATACTTTAAACAAAAAAGAAAGGGCTAGGAGCCAATTCTATTAAATGTATTTCCCTTTGTAGTTCTAAATGGCTTTTTATATAGGGGTTTATGCTTTTGCTATCATAGTCTATACACGGGCGATCAACTCCTACCACAGCTTTTGATGGAACAATTTGATACTTTTCCTATACAATGTAGACACATTGAAATGTGCATGAAGGAGTTCGGTACAGGAAAAATAATTTTTCACAAAATGACAGCTGTGAGAACTTAGACAATTTTCCCTTAAAAGGCTTTTGTACATGCAAAGATAGTGCCTTCATGGGCCGATCAACTTCTACCACAGCTTTTAATGGAACAATTTGATACTTTTCCTATACAATGTAGACGCATTGAACATATGCATGAAGGAGTTTAATCCAGAAAAAATAATTTTTGACAAAATGACATCTATGAGAACTTAGACAATTTTTCCCTAAAAAGGCTTTTGTATATGCAAAGAGAGTGCCTTCATGGGCCGATCAACTTCTACCACAGCTTTAAATGGAACAATTTGATACTTTTCCTATACAGTGTAGACACATTGAACATATGCATGAAGGAGTTTGGTTCAGAAAAATAACTTTAAACGAAATAATAGCTGAACTTAGACAATTATTTCCGAATAATTTCAATAAATATAGAGTTCTAGGGATTAAAAGAATGCCCATCGTAAAGCGTATTTTCTATTTGTAGAACTATTAGGGACTCTAATGTTCCTCGGATGCCGTTTGTATTCAGAGTTATGCCACATGACCCAACTGTAGCAAAAGTTATTGTGTTTTCTTCTCTGGACGAAACTACACAAAAGGTAATTCCAACCCAAATTGTCCATTTGTCAATTTTTGCAGTATGTTAGTTTTATTTTATCACACAAATGTACGCAATATGAATGAAGTACCACATGTATAGGTGCTACATGTAGACTATCTTCACTAAAAACTTCCCAAGTTGAAATGTGTTTACAGTTGTTTTATGCATGGGCTGTTGTCCATTTCTGAAATAAAAAAAGATATGCCTTCATATTCTCATATGGGGGTTTTCAGTATTTGGCCAAGTTTCTGTACAGTTGTAAGCGTAACACTAGTCCTAAATGTCAAGCTAAATTACCAGCCTCTTTCGTTAGATTTTATTTGTTGCTCATGATCCTAAATCATCTAGAAATGTGCAAATTTATTTGTTAAACAAAGCATTCACAAGTAGTCAGGGGCGATCGGGACTCCCGTGCTAATTTGATGCCGATTTACTGTGACCTATACCAAATCAAACATTAGGGGATAACTAATGAAAATCACCTGGTCACCCATCTGGGTTTCACGCCTGGACGTCATTATGACGTCATCAAAATAGCGTATATTGTGTCAGTGCAATTTAAACGTTATGTACATTGTAGTCTATGGCGATTAGGACTTTCTTGCATTTTGTATGCCAATTTCAGTCAAAATGCACCAAATTTAATCTTAGGGGGTAAATAATTGAAATTAACATGTCGCCCATATTGTTTTCGCGTCAGAACAAAATGATGACGTCATCAAAATGACGCTTAATATGTATATAACATATATATGCATTTTGTCCATTGCCAACGCATGGAAACATTCCTTTAATGAACTGGTAGCCTTATCGTGACTGAATGCAAACTCTTTTAAAGTGCAACATACAAAATATATTCAGATAGAGCGAAGTCAGTTCGAGGGTGGGACGAAATGCAATCACTATTTACGAAAACAACAACAGTGGAGTGAACGAAAAACAAACAGTGTTTTTGATAATAAAACGGAGTAAATATAATATCTTATGCTTATGTATAGCTGCTTATCCTACACCCAAAGAAAAGACAGTAGTAATAACTCATTTGCATGAATAACTCACTATCAACCAAACTGTAGTCCGATTTTGACCTCTGAAGGATCAATAGTTAGAAGAGTCTACTTCGTAGCTCATAATATGAAAATAAGGATTAAACCCTCTACAAATTACACATTGTACTTCGACAGCACGGGCAATAGAAAACTGTTACAATTTGATTTATCTTTCGCATGCTACTTGGTAGAATCGCAGCCCTCTTTTGATCCACAGCAACACAAATCAGCACAATATAAATGGTTAGATTTGCACTTACGCCAAGATGTTCGCATACAGACTTACTACAACTACATTGTATCAGCTGCAGAGGGGTTTCGGGGGCAGGAGGCAATGTCGTCATAACGGGAATATATTTATCAGAGTCTTGCTTCTAATCCTAATTGTCAGGCATTGATTTGTCAGGATTAATCATGCGCGGATCCTGAAAGTTTTGTCAGAGGGGGTCCAACTTTAACAACGTTCTTTTTAGTTGATGATGGGGGAGGGAAGATTCAAATACCACTATAAGCGGGCCATCATCGGCCCGCCAGCGAAACGCCATTTAACGGGCCGATGATGGCCCAAGTTGAATGCTGGCTTGGTAGCTTTGTGATTTTTAAGGGATCCGGACCAATATTACAAGGAAACTCTATTTTTTTAGTTTTTTTCAGGGGGGTCCGAACCTCCCTGTCCCCCCTTTAGATCCGCGAACGATTAATAAATTAATAACAGGTGAGGATTTCCAAATGATGCACTGATATTACGCACGTTTGACACCTTCGAGAAACACAGCTCTTGAAAGTGGTAGTTTTGCAACTCAGCTTGTTTCTCCGAAACATCCACCACCTCAACTCAGTGAGTCAAACAATATCGGTGACTGGCTAATACAATTTACAAATGTATTCCTCTAGTGAATCCGTCACAGTGCTTTCTAAGGGCACTGAGCCGAGGTGATAGAATGCTTCTTGGATAGAGTCTCCAGCATTGCTGAATGCCTGCCAATATGATATCTTGCCCTTTCTTGACATTGAACAAGTTAATATCAGCACCTGAAAGTGCATGGAATTCGATCAGAGCCCTGGTTGTGACATCACCAATGGCAAAGCGAACGGCTGATAAATTGACATCTTAAATAAGTGTCCTTATCTTAGAAACTTGATGATATATGAGCAAGACTGTTTAAGAAAATGTAAAATATCAACACTCTGCAATTATTTTTATCTTTAAGCGACGAAAACAAAATTTGCTCCTCTGTAAAACCGGGGGTAGGATTGTGCATTAGCTCATATAAGACAAAATATTTAAGACATAAAAGCAAACTTTATTTTTGTATTCGTCAATTGAGTATGTGTTTTTTAAGCCTAATCTAAAACGGTTTGAAACCAACTCAGAGCAGTTGTTAAACTAAATGACGATAGCCACAATTACCACTTTTAAATTATATGAAGTTCGTGTTACGCACATAATACAGCATGTAGCCGTATTAATGTTAAACATCTTCCATATGTATAAAGACATCCAGTATGCAGACTATTAGAATGTTCATTGATTAGCTAGTTTTAGTGTCTTCTTTCTGTAACTCAAACTTTCAAATTTCTTATTCTCAAATTGATAATAGTAACATATGTAACAAGCTGTTACAGGCGAACGCCCAGGCTTACAGTATGCAGACATCTCTCATTCGATGCACCTTGAATTGTTACACAAGATAGAGTATGTCTAAAGGGTTTTGGGATGGAGCAGGCCATTACTCAGCTTGCAGTCAAAATATTGTTTGATGATACTACTGCATGGTTTTGATGAGATGAGGAGAACAATAATTTTACCAGATAAGCATAAATAATCAATATTGTATATGACTTGGATAAGGATTAGTTTAGAATATTTACATTAGAAAGGGACTTTTACTAAATTGTCATGTTTATATGTGAAACTATTATATTCTATCTACCTCTAGGCTATACGAGGGTGGGATCAAAAGTAATGCCACTGGCTAATTTTCACCGCAACTGTTGGCGGGAAGATAAAACCCACGCCTGGTATGTGTTCTCCATTCTCTCACCTTTCAATCGATGTATCAACTGCACATGTAGACACAATATCTCTCGTGAAATATACTTTTGCACAAACCCTACTCATAGGCGGTTAAGCAAAATGAGATCAAAATCAGGGCTGACATTAAGACTCGCGCATTACTTAGCAGAGGTTCAACGGACATTTATGCTGACATATGTACTGTTTATGTTAGTAATTCAATGTCATTTCCACAGTTTGCAGACAGGTAAGGGATTTCAGTGCAGGCGTAGGGTCTGTTACAAGTGCTCCAAAATATTGTAGATCTAAATCTGCAAGTAGTCCAAAGATTGTTATAAAAAAAAATATATAGTAAAATCAGACGCAAAGATATACTTCTCAGCAGATTGCGGACATGGTTCGCATTTCAAAAGCATTTTCACTGCGCTTTTGGCGAAATATTTTGAAAATGAAGAAGGGATAGCACTTGGTGGGCCCCACATTTTCTCAATGAGGAGCAAAAATACACGCATGTTAGGACGGCGCGCATACTGTTTAAACGATTTCCAAGTTATGATCAGAAATTATTTATGAATGCAGTAACATATGATGAGTCTTGGATGCACTATTTCGAACCGCATCGAAAAATAAGTAATCGAGTATGGCTTACCAAAATGCAAGAAGGCCTTGTATTGCCAAAAGGATTACCAGTGTAAAAAAGGTTATGTATGCCATATTTTTTACTCCTAACGGACTAGCAATACAAGTCTCTATACCCAAAGGCAAGTCAATGAATATAAGGTTTTACAGAAACAAAGTTCTTAGAAAAATTGTCAAATTCTACCAGAAATGTTGACCGAAGATAGGCATCTGTGGTATTTATTTGTAACATGACAATGCCTCAAGTCACAAGGCCGGAAGTGTGGCGTCGCTTTTGGAAAAAATAGGGGGTCTATGTTCTAGAATATTCACCCTATTCCCCTGATCTAGTCCCCTGTGACTTTTTTCTCTTCCCTCATCTCAAGAAAAATCTAAGTGGCAGAAATATACCTCCCGCCAAAAGTTAGGTGTCTCCATATTAAAAGTAAACAAGGGTGCAAAGATCAGGAATCGATACAAATCAGTACCACACCTGACCCAGGATACCAATGGGAAAGTGAAACTCACAGTAGACACCACAAACGAGAGCCAAGAGGTCAGCCCTTTTCCAGCAGGTGACCACAAAGCACATATAAACAGACGCGCACAAAACATAGCAAACACAAGACAGAACAAAAACATAAAAGATCCACAAAAGAAGTACCACCTTGGAACGGTCAGTAAAATATTTTACTGGAGGGCTTAAACCGGTTTAACGGCGCCAACCTCACCCTTAATTCAGATGTGGATCAAGACACATAGATATTTGGTTTGCATGAAAGACCCCTAACTTATCAATGCATCATCTCCTAAAACATATAAATCAAGATATAACAAGGAGATAAATCAAGGATAAGGACTCAACAGTAAATTAAACTTAGAGGTATACCCCAAAACTTACCTCCTTAGAGGTATACCCCCAAAAGACTATGAGACAGTCTTCAAGGATTGAATTAAAATTTGAAAATTTGTGTATCTGTGAAGGGATGGTATTTTGACAATTTTAAAATAAACACAAATGCAATCCCACCTTTAGTTATCATTTAACATCATTGGTTGCATTACTTTTGATCCCACCCTCGTATCTATATTTTAGCATTATTCATATAAGGAAATATTGTAAAGAAAATTTATAACGTCCGTAACAAAGGTTAAGGGGCTTAATAATCACCAATTAATTAATACCTAAAATTTAGGCACCAGAGGCTAGAGATTTATAGGAAAACATGCGAAATATATTCATTTTTTCCTGAAATATCATCCCTTACATCAAGTCAATGTCCTTGCTCATTTATAATGCCATGTAACATATGTTACAGCCTTTAACATGTGCTTCACTCATTTTGCTAAACATGCAAAATATATAATTCTTTATAATATGAGCAAGGCAATCCCAAATATACAACAGCAGTAAATGTTTTCATATATTTTTACTTAAATAATACCTACCAAATTCGGCTCCTTAAAAGTGGGTGTAGGGTAATTTAATTGCTCGGATAAGACACTATATATAATAGTATAAAAGCAAAGTTTGGGTTTTCTCTAAGCCAAATGAGTTTGTTAGTACAAAATAATCAAAACATTTTAAAAATGCACAGATCAGCTATAAAAGTAAATGATATTGGTCACAATTTTCATATTTAAAAAGTAATCTAATTAAAGTAACACACATAACGCCATAGGAAGCTGTAATTTTGCTCCAAAAGCGTTTATATGTAGCTAAAGTAGCCAGCATACAGACTATATGAGTAATTTAAATAATTAGCCTTCTTTCTGTAGCTCAAACTTTTATTTTTACTTCTTCTAAATTTAATATGGTAACATATGTAACAGACTGTCAGAGACTAACGCCCTGGCGTACAGAGTGCAAACATCTATTAAAACGCAGCTTGAAATTCTTTTTTAGATAGGATAAGTTTGCGAAATTCCCAAGGGGGAGCAAAAACATTCTCAGCCATCAGTCTAAAGGTGGCCAAACAAAGTTAAACATTTAGAAAAAAAACTATACCCTGGAAAATGAAGGGTGGGTCTGGACCCCAACAGCTTAAGATCTGCGCATGTTATACAAACAGGGAAATACACATGCATCAATCCAGAATAAAATTCGTTGTGGAAGGGATTGATTCATATAAGTATTATCCTGATATAAATCATCACGAATCAACGTATTGTTCATACGTATATTAGACGTTGTATAGGTCACTGTGTTGATAGCGCAAAATACCAACAGTAGGACAGATAAGATGCATATTTGATGATAATTATTGCACTTTTTTCTATTATTTTAGTAATACTGCGATTCTAATGAACACCATTAGCTTAGTTTTGTACGGAGAACTGACCAATCATGTGTTTTGGTTATCATAAATATACACACATTTTCTGGTCTACTGATAAGCTGGGTATTTATAGGAAATCTACGGTATTTTGCATGTAAAATATAGTTATCGAGAAATAATTTATTATCAAAGTCATGTAAAACCTTTACTTAACCATCATATGACTAAAACGATTGATATTGTGTTAAAAAGCGCTTGTCTTGGTAAAATATGACCATATCAACACAAACTATAGCTTTTAATAACGAACAGTTTCTTTTTATGGTCGCCATATTGATGATGTCATAACTAGCCTCAGACGCGGATTTGAGATAGGTGACCACCTTCAAATCAAAGGTAAGACTTCATTGAAGGTTTTATTAACATTTTTAAAATTATTGATACTCGTATTTCATTTTACTCTCGTAATACACATCTTTTGCCCCCTAAACCTAAATCTTCATTTCGTCATCTTAAACGAGGTATCCAGGATTTTCATATGTTATATCTTGATTTATATGTTTTAGGAGATGATGCATTGATAAATTAGGGGTCTTTCATGCAAACCAAATATCTATGTGTCTTGATCCACATCTGAATTAAGGGTGAGGTTGGCGCCGTTAAACCGGTTTAAGCCCTCCAGTAAAATATTTTACTGACCGTTCCAAGGCGGTACTTCTTTTGTGGATCTTTTATGTTTTTGTTCTGTCTTGTGTTTGCTATGTTTTGTGCGCGTCTGTTTATATGTGCTTCGTGGTCACCTGCTGGGAAAGGGCTGACCTCTTGGCTCTCGTTTGTGGTGTCTTCTGTGAGTTTATCACTTTCCCATTTGTATCCTGGGTCAGGTGTGGTACTTGATTGTATCGATTCCTGATCTTTGCAACCTTACTTTCTTTGATATAGGTCACCATAAATCGGCGCACAATTTGCACGGGACCTATTTTTTGTCCCTAAGGGCCCTGATTAAAAATACTGACAGATATATTTTGGCATTTTTAGAGTAAATTATACAGGTCCATTAAAAAAGTTATTTCACTACACAATATTTCAAAAGTTTTTTCACATTTTATAATACATCAATGGTCTATGTTTTACCATACATTTAATTTAATTATCATGCCATTTTATTTCTATAAATCATATCAAAACGTATAATCAAACAACATGTATCAAAAAATACATTCCAATGAAAACACAACAACATTCTTAAGTACAGTCACAATGAAAACTCAGCAACATTCTTGTACGCCTACATCATAAAGTCAGTATTTCGTTGCGCCTCCCTTTTCTTTAATAAGATCTGCAATTCTCCTTGGCATTGAATTGTAAAGTTCTTCCAGGATGTTCGGTGCTACTCTATACAGCGCTTCACATACTCGCTTCCACATATCTTCTTTTTTTTACACTGCATTTGGTTACCAATCTCTTTTTTCATAATATACCAATCGTTCTCAATGGGATTCATGTTGGCAAATTCCGTGGCCATTCCAGACGAGGTGTTTCTTTACATTCTAGGAATGTTCTAGTACTTTTAGAGTTATGACATAGCGCGAAATCATGCATCAAAATATATCATTTCTTTGGAAACACAACGCATTCACATGCGTCTGTATTTCGCTGTCATAACAATAGATGCTATTGTCGTGTTTGGCGCAAACAGACTGAGAAACATCACGCTAAGTGTATTCAGACTACCGTAAAATCGCCAGTAAGTGTGCAACTTTGGGGAGCTGTAAGCAGAAGAGAAAAACTCTGAAAAAAGTGAATTGAAACATGGATAATGCAAAATACCCGAGTGATATTATTCATGGTATTGAAAGGACATTGCGGTGTGTTCAAACAAAAGGGCTATATCTGTATGCATGATCTCAAGCCATGCCATAACTCTAAAAGTAGTAGAACATTCCTAGAATGTAAAAGAATATCTGTTCTGGAATGGCCTGGGAATTCGTCAGACATTAATACCATAGATAACGTTTGGAATATAATGAAGTGATTGGTAACCAAATTCCATGTAAAATAGAAGAGATGTGGAATCACGTATGTGACGCCTGGTATAGTGTAGCACCAAACGTCATAGAAGAACTTTGCAATTCCATGCCAAGGAGAATTGCAGATCTATATAAAGCAAAGGGAGATGCAACGAATTACTGAATTTATGATGTAGGCGTACAAGTATGTTGTTGTGTTTTCTTTGGAATGTATTAAATTAAAGTGTGTTGTTGTGTTTTCTTTGGTATGCATTTAATGTGTGCTGCTGTGTTTTCATTGGAATGTATTTGATATTTATATACAAATGTTTTCTGATGATGTATAGAAATAAATTGGCATGATAATTTACTCACCATGTAAAGTAAAACATATGCCATTAATGTATAAGAAAAATGTGAAAAAACTTTTGAAATATTGCGTAGTGAAATAACTTTTTTTAATGGACCTGTATATTTAAAACTCTGACATTGAAATTCTCAATAATTCATGTTTAGTTCATCATAATATATTTTAGAAAAAAGAAGAAAAATCTGGGTTCACCTCACTATATCTGTCAGGAGGACCAAATTTAACCCCATCACAATATATTTCAATTAGAATATATAAGAATATATAAAACAGTACAGCTCTGACAATTTTGTAGTTTTCATAAATCCACATTATTAGTACGGAGAAGTTCAGCATTAAAACGCTAAACAAGGAAAAATGAACTGAAAAAATAGTGCCTACCCTCTGATACCTTAGCATGACACGCTGACAATTAGTCAATTAGCTCCCAATAACTGTGCATAAAGAAGAGATAATCCGAGTTTGGGTCACTTTCATATTTGTAACAAGATTAATCTGGGAATCTGTCACATCGCTTGATTTCACCTGATCTATCTACATGTCTTCTGGTAGTGAGACGGTTGAGACAATAAAAGTTTTGATAAAAGATCAACAGATATTTCGAAAATTTGGGGATGTGGATCTGACTGACATAAAAGTATCAGTAAAATGTATCAATCCGAATTCGTAAACCGTCGAAAGACAGGAGGAGTAAACGACGAAGGCCTGGTGCGCCTAGGAATCTACCACATTTGTCTTAAAGAAAATTTTATAAGCGACAAATGTGATTATTTCCGTAGCCATCAGTTTAAACATGTATTGTGGGCTCTCAAAAGAACTGTCACATCGAGACGGTTCTTTTTAGAACCAACAACATAGATTCTTAAGTGTTCCACAACAATCCAAGCCAATCAGGTTTCATTCAGGTTAAATTAACTATTTTTTCTATTGTATTTCAAGTGCAACATGTTTACGTGTAAATGTGTTCTTGGAACATAGAACCATTTTCTTACTGAAAAGTTGTAGAATCGTTCCAAAGAATGGACAACCCACATACGCTGTATTTGAGATTTCTCTGAAAATGATAACTGCTAGGGTCAAAAGTTTATACGATAAATACTTGTATCGAGCAAATATATGTATGGACCAAAAGTTGAAACAGTGTACCTTACATTATTTTGCGCATGCATACTAGCACATTTCTGTTAGAAACAGGTACCCAGCCAACCAAACGTTTTCAGGTAGTTTTAATTATCACTGAGTTTACAGCATGAGTAAGCCATCTTAAATTCATACGTTTTGGAACAGTTTAAAATGTTCATCGAAAGATTTCGCCAATTAAAAAGCTAAGAATTAAATGCATTTTCAGAAAGCACACTAGACATTTACCCAGGATATATTTAAAGAAAAAAACCCCGCTTAGGATCATTATATATTTCAAATTATTTTAAATGCCGTTACAGAGGTGGATGGCAGCTATAAAGAAGGATTTACTAAAGGCTAACGACGTACAGCTGGAAAGGTAAGTGAAGTCCTGTCTTAAAGTTATAGTATCATGCCTTGTCCACTTCTAGAACTTTATCACAAAGGTGGTTAATGGAATATAAAGCCAGATTGGCTCGGGATCACGTGTGTATGACCAGATAATTCTACAATCACAGATTAATCTTTAGAACCACAATATTGAGGCACAGAAAACAGACACACACACGACGACAATAATACAACTAGTGTAAAGCAACCAACTCACGCATCGCCAGCGAGATGATTGCAAAACTAGAATCGATACTAAGAATTACATTACAAAAAAATGAACCAACTTACTCCCACTCCCTCACACACGCGCACAGTTGTTTGAGCAATAGAAAACAGAGAACTAGCAAATTGACAACAACAAAACCACTGCCGTAGAACGGACAGTAGACGAGGTAACAATAACATGTATACTTAAGCCATTAAAAAGGCAACTGGTACAAGTGTTATTTTTCCTATAAATATCAGCTTTGTACACTTTTTCTTTGTACTAACAAGCGTCCCTAACGTAGGAGAACATTTTACCAAAACTTGAGCTCAATTGCACACTCCTGCCCAAAAATTTAGTGAAAAATGACAAATCCATCAATTTTTTGGTAACCGTATTAAATCTTGAAAGTTTATTTAATTTTAGCGTGCAAGTACTGATTTTCACTAAGACAAACAGAAAACTGTTAACAACACAAAATTCACTTTAATGGAATGACCTAAAATTTATGTGTTAAATTTCATTTTTCGTGAAATTTCTCCAAAATTTGAGAAATCACTAAAGCTTCAATTAAAATTGAATCATTTAAAAATTGATATACATAAGTTGTAAGGTCATAACCTATGCTTATCATTTATCGCAATATTTACCGTCGAAAGTGTCACATTTTCATTAACTTCCGAATTTCATGCTTAAACTTTGATGACATTTTTGAAGGTCAAAGCTTCAAGACAAAAAAAAAATGTTGTGTGTCAATAGAAAGTAGAGCAATGTTGAAATTTCCCGAAGTTTGAATCCAAAAGAGCCATTCATAATGAAGATCTGATATCCATATTAATAAGTTGATTTTGCAGTTTTTGTGTCGAAGTTCGGGTAGTGTCCCTTTATCAAAAAATACAGCCTGGCTTATCTGGACTGCTTTATCTGCACCAAAAGAGTATTGGCTTGCTATCGCGACCATAGGTTTATGCTTATATGTTATTAGAATGATAAAATAGCATTAAATCTCGAGTAAGGTTATACTGTAACAGTTGTGTTTTTACTGGCATTTAGTATATATTTAATAACAATCACAGCTTTAAACATTTATACTGAAGATTTGTGATTGATGAATGTGAGAATAAAATCCCGAGGAGGCATGATGTTAGTACCCCCACCCCTGGAAAATAACAAGTGTATATAGGTTTCCTTAGAAATACTGGTACAGACCGACTTGAGAAGCAATTAAACCCCTCGGGTTCATGACTAAAATAAATGAACGTAGTCAGGACCCCAACCCTAATAAAATTTTCTGGATCAGTGTATGATATCTTTGGTGATAGAATAAAGCGGTTGACATTTGATTACCATGACCCTATTTGCAAGGACACTGTAATGGGTTACGCACCAAGATTCATTAAAAATGTTTTATACAGTTTTTAGGCAACTTGTAAAAATTTCAATGGGAACGAATTGAGCTCCTCTTGTTGCCGACATGTTCTTATTTTGTTAACAGAGATGCTTCATGTTGTCTCTATTTGACAATAATAATAATGTTTTTTTTTAGGCAAACATTGTTTTCCCTTGATATCTGGATAACTTACGCAATATTAACAATCATTAATTTGAACAAATGACAAAAATGTATGTCAGTATGACCAGGGAATGCCGTAATCAAATACTGCAGACCAATCCACGACACAATGAGTAAGAGACACTGGTAGCAAAAAGACACATTAAGTTGGCCACCAGCTCTTTCTAATTCAGCGAAATGATTGCAAAACTAGAACAATACACTAAGTACTGCATTGCAAAGCAAGGACCAAACACAAAACACCAAACACCCACAAACAATGGGAGCGGCTATTAGCATTGAATCAACAACAACAAAACCACCGCCTTATAACATATACCAGCTGAAGCCACTGAGGGAGGGGCATAAATGAATTTTGTTGTTACATTGTATGGATGCTTCTTAACGTCTGCAAAGCATCATCTAACCAATTTTATATTACTCGCAATAATATGTTTCCTGTTTGGTATTGTTTTGCAGTGGAACTGAATTTTTGGATGATTATGTTTACTTGGAAAAAGATGTACGGGCACACCAAGAAGAGGCTGCAGCAACCAAAGAAATAGATCGTATGTTAAATAACGTACAGTTTAAACTGTGTAAAACGGCCACTCACAAATAGACAAAACAGAAGCCTTATTGACAAATGGTAGCTTAATGAAGGTCGAAAGTATTGCAGAATGAGCATTCTGCAAAACTTTTGACCTGCATTAAGCGATAATTGGTCTTGAAAATCAATTTGAGGTCTTTTTGAGAGTGGCTATTTTACACAGGCTTAACTGTATGCTATTAAAGGGAAAATTCACATTTTTTTTTGAATGCATTTATTATAGAGCTGACAGTATGGTAGGAAGAATCATTCATTAAATGTGTGTGAAATCCCTTCAATTTAGCCTGTAATTAATTATTTTCAGTCAGCACTAGGGGTCTGGCCATTTGCAGGTCAATGAGCTCCTAACAAGTGGACTGGAATCACTATGACCTGCTTACACACTACCAGACCTTAGTCCTAAATCCTTGATAATGGCAAAAATTAACAATGTTTCAAAGTGATATTTTAAGCAGTGTGTACATTGATGACTATATTTTGATGCATGGGCCAAGTTTGATAATTATTTCCAAAATTCAACGCTTAAAGCACTAATTATTACTAATGCAGACGACATATTTTGTAATAACTTTCTTCATTTTAGGTACAATAAGACATAGTAAAATCAACTGAAACTTATTGAAAAACAAAATACTTTTCTTTTAATAGTCGTAATATTCTAATTTGCATTAATCTGACTGATAATTGTTATTAAAACAGATTATCAATTATCCAATATTGAAATGAAGCAATGTATGGAGCCACTAGCAAGGTGATTCCATGAGTCATTTAGCTGACCTAAATTAGAGGTTAATGTCCATCTTTTAATGTCCATTACTGTAATATGGTAGCCCCTAGATGTTTAGATTAAGACAATGAACACTGCCATAATTAACTTAGCAGATGAGGGGATGATCTATGAAAAATATATAAATACATTATGAAATATTTATTTTTGATTTAAGTAAAATGTTCAAAACCATGAACATACACTTTAAGGTTTTTTTCTATATGCATGTTTTATACTTTAGACGTACATTTACATCAATATTGCTCGCACAAATGTCTATTTTGTTCCCGAATGTTCATATGCTCTTTTTGAGTGAATCTGACAATTATACCAACACCTATTACACACGTGTACAACACATGAGTGGCCCCATGAGTGGATTATAAAATAATATCATTAGTCACCCATGAAATATATGTTTGTTAACAATTCACAAGATTGAATAAATGTCATAATGATGGCCAACATATATTGTTTTAAACTCATTGCAAAAAAGCAGCACAACGGTTGGCAAGCCTAGCATTTGGTGCATATTCCTTGGCTTGTTTATAAATTCACTACCACTACTATAGAAACATATATGTAATATATAATATGTACATCTGTATCATACATCTTTTAACCAGCATATGAAACGGATACTGTGATGGTGTACACATATATGTATCTCTCTCTCAATTTTACAACTATTTTTTTTACTATGTCACTTTCTTATTGCAGCTGAAATAGATTACTCAGAGATAAAAGAGATGGAAATTGGAAAAGGTGGCCCTAAACATTTACCCAACAGTAAGCAAATTACATAAAACATCTGTTTACCACTTTTTGAATCGTTTGAAGATCTAAAAATACCAATTATACCAAGTAAATAGTATTGGAAAATTCAACGATTACTGGTTATGAAGAAAATGATCAAATGACATTTGCAAATTGCATCTGACAGAAAAAGCTCTGACAATGGTTTTTAGTCCTCAATTTATTTACAGAGGGTAGATTCAACGATTAATTTCATAGACAAATACTCTTCTAAGGTTCCAGAAGGGTCCAACATTTTGCAGGGGAGGGGTCATTCCCCTCTGGATACGCGCATGAAGCTGACTTCTTGACTTTCTTGTGTTTTGTCACTTTCCCATATGGTGTCCAAGATCAGATGTGGTACTTGATTGTATCAACTCTTGATCTTTGCCTTCTTCCTTACTTTACTTAGTCTGTGATATGTGATTGTAGCATATCCTGGTCATATTCACTGCTATATTAAAAAATGACCATCAAAGTCACACGGTAATACACAATCGAAGATGCAACTCAGTAAAAGGTGATCAGCATTAATTTTCCTATTTAAAGCCATTGCAGCTTTTGAAAATGCATATATTTTAGGATGCAAAATATCTCATTAGTGACATAGCTCATGTCCCCTTTTCTTTGACCAATAATGGATTAAAGCGCCAAATATGTAAAATATTGCATAGCTAAATATGAGTTCAAAAACAAGAGAAAAGCCACAAGCACAAACTACTACATCAATAGGAAGATGCACTGAAACACAAATAATAGTTACAAGAGAACAGCTTCAGTCCATGTGGATTTTAAAGAAAGCATAAATTGTAAAGCTCCAATTGAGGCCTCAAAACGTTCACGATACCAACACAGAGACATAATCAAATTTAATTAAATGACTGTGATGAAACAAAATTAGCTGGCAACATAACCGACAGCTGAGAAGCACAAATTGTTGTGTAACACAAGCTCATTGTTCTTTTGTATTAAACAATTTTGCACATTCAATTTATTATTGATAGTAACAGAGTTACGCAGAGAGTAAAGAAATATGCAAACAGAACTCAAGGCATATGTTGAATAAAGAAATCACATATTAGAGTATTCCTCTTTCACCATATTGATGACACCCGGTCGTGAATATAGTCTGACTGTTCAGATTTAGACATTGTTTTTTCTACTAAATTAAATTACTATGGTATGGCACTTGGGAAAATCCCGCACAATTTGAGAATCAAATAAAGCCTCGGGTGTAAGTAAGGCGCATTATGCTTAGTTCTATGTACGAAAAAGCTCCATTACGTTACTTAGTTCTGTAGCGTGTGGGTTCAGCCCTATAAAATCAATTTTTTGATTACTCGACAAGTTTGATCATCAGATTAAATGAAGCTTATGTATTTTCCAATAAAATATGACTATAGCAATATTTATTGACAAAACATAACTTCATTTATAACCGTTTGTTTTGCTGCAATCACACTTGAAATTGTGTTTGGCATGGTTTCTGTGACGTCACGTTATGTAACGTCAGCGTCGTGTTATCAAAGTAGAACCTCGATGTACATCTGAGGTCTGATTCCATGGAATTCCACGGAATGGGCTGAGGCAGTTCTGATTGACAAACGGTATGTTGTCTAGCATCTAACATATATGTACACACTGTACATTGTATTCTACAGACAAAAATGTACCGTGTAGCTATGCTTATATTATATAGTCAGTAAAGTTATAGCAGTTCTACCTAGATCATGTCACTAAAAGACATATTCATGTTTGCTGCCTCTTACAGCTTCAAGCTTACCAACGCCTACAAGAAAGCCACCCCAATTTCATGTAGAACCACCAAAATCAGCAACCATAGCTGTAACCAAGACAGCAAGTGATACAAAAGCCACACACGTTAAGAAGAAACCAATACCTGCTCCAAAATCAAAATCACTACAGGAAGTTGACGATGTAGGAAAGGTATCAGAGCATAAAAGTACATGTACAGTAAAACCTGTCTTAAGTGGCCACTCAAAATTAGACAAAACAAAGGTCTTAAAGTGGCAAAATGGTAGCTTCATGTAGGTCAAAAGTATTGCAGAATGCTCCAAGAGAGCATTCTGCAATACTTTTGACCTACATTAAGCGATAATTGGTCTTGAAAAACAATGTTGGTCTTCTATTTGAGTAGCCGCTTAAGACAGGTTTTACTGTATAATGTACATTTGATCTGACGCCGTTAATGCTAAGAAAATAGAATCACGTAGATAGAAGAAGGTGCGCAATCGTAAACCCACATGCTTTAGATATTTATTGTTTGCTTTCAATGAACGCTTGGTGTGTGTGGTCAAAATAAATGTGATCTTTCCTTGTCACACTTGCGTAAGTTGTGTAAGTGTTTTTTTTCTAGTTTTCAAATCATCTTTCTGAGGAAGAGAGAGGTGGTTGTCTGACTGGAGTTTTGCTCTTGCTGTTGTGTAGCTGTCTGTGTCATGTGTCCTTTCTTGGGGTTCCATGGATAGTTATGTGCATGTGACTGGGCATTTTCAGGTCATACTTACTTGTTTTTAGAACATAGAGCAACTCAATTTATTAACTGAATTGTTTTGTTTTGTAAACAACAAAATGTAAGCCAGCTCAGATGATTTATATACTCTTGCTTAAAATATCATAAAATACAATTATTTTTTAAGTCTAGATTGATATACATACAGATATATTTTGTTTTATTTGAACATCGTTTGTTTACTTTTACAGCCCAAGGTAGACAGAAAATCATATCTTTTCAACGGGTCAGACAGATCACAAGTCGAAAAGTGAGTATTTTCTTTATTTGCTTTGTACAGATCAGATCTATTTATATAAAAAAAACAAGAATTTTCACTTTAGAAAATCTGCTTAATTAATTCTGCTGCTTACCTAAACTGTATAAATACCAATATGAATCGTGTGTAAAATTCACATATCTTCATCTCGTAGGTATTTCAAGACCTGTTGTTCCCCCTCGAATTATTGTGTATTTTCCCCCTTCATTTTCGTTGAATTTTATTGTCTCGCTATAGTTCTATAGTTATGATACACTGGTTGCGCTATCCATATTGTATCCAATCTCTTCGCAAATGAATTGAATGAATTGAATGACTCAAGATCAACATAATAATAATATTAGAACGAGAACAACGGACGCCTCGATGGTATTAATGCATTATTAATGCATTATGCAGGCTACATCTAAGCATATCTTTTGGCAAAAAAGCCTATTTAAAGTATTGGCAACAGCACAAACCAACATCACATAAAGCTACATTAGACAGAATACATGTCATAGCAGCTTATCCCATGAGTTTTTTCCATCTGTGTATTTATATATTGATCCATCTTTCGTCTAAGATTTGTGAGCTTGATTACCAAATTCTGTCCCCTGGTTCTTCTAAATTTCACTCATGCATCTATAATACCGAGTCTGCTGTTTTCTTATATTGTAGGCTCTCTCTATTTATGAAATATCCGTTTTTTTAGATTATATTGAACAATTTTGAATATGGATTTTGCTTGACATACATGTAATTTATCTTTTAAGTCAACAATTGTTGGGAGTGCAGTGGCTCAGTGGTAGAATGCTTGACTTGATAGTGACGGGCCGCGGGTTTGAGCCTCACCAGCGTCACTGCGTTGTGGTCCTTGAGCAAGACACATTTATGCTAGCTTAGTACTGGTTCAGCCCAGGAAGACCTGTCCCTGTTTAACTGAAAGACTGTCGATGGGACGTAAAGAATGAAATCAAACAAGCAAGGAAATCACAATAAATGTCACTTATCGAATGCTGTTTTATCTGATATTCAATTTATTAATAATTTATATAAACATTGTGGTAACCATGATGGCACCATGCTGTTCGCTTATTTAAAAAAGTCGCCTTTTATAGGTCAACCCTCAGACACAATGACGTAAGGCTCTCCACCGTTGGTTGGTGCCTGATGCTTTCTTTAGCTGCAATCGCTGTGGCTCAACTTGAGATTTTATTTAGCTCTTACCATTAGTGAGTCATGAGCTCTTTTCTTTGTTTCATCAGCGTCTTAAATTAAATTTTATTTGCTTGTTTCTTTGTGATACATTGCATTAGTTAGGAAGCCTCCATGCGAGATAACCATTTTTGTATTCAAAAAATAACAGAATATAGGGTGAAGAATTGGTGCTAGAAAAATGCCATTTAAGCTCACAGTGGGTTAGTTTGTTGTCTGTTATAAGGCAGTGTTGCATTGCATAAGTCAGGAAGCCTCCATGCGAGCTCAACATTTTGTGTTTAATGATTAGCAGATTCTTAAAGATTTGGCCAGTGAAATATATTTGATCCCCTGGTGGTCGCTGATCCTACCCTTTTTAAGGCATTGATTAAGTTGTTGCTTATTCATCAGTTGTTGTTGTTTTATCGTTCGTGTTTTCTTTGCGATTGCTCCCAATTTCATAATGCAATACTAAAGTGTCCTTTCTAGTTTTTCAGTCATCGCGCTGGGGACGAATGAGATTATTGTGTTGCTGTTCATGTTTAGTGTCGCTTGCTAATTGTGCTGTGAGTTGGTCTCCAGTTTGTCATTGTGGTATTAAATGGTCATACTAACTATCTAGTTGTTTGGATTATGTATTTACGTAACTTGTTCTGTTTATTTATAGTTTGTTGTTATCTAAAACGGAAGGAACCTTTCTGGTTAGAGAGTCTCGAAGTGATGGCCGAGAGGTGAGAATTGGTTTATATTGCAAAACTATTAATACATTATTTAAAGAAAGTGTAAATCTAATGTGTCTAGTTTGTTTTGCAGCTCAAATGTTATACTCAGTAAGTTTGGATATATAAAAAAAAAAAACGTGCTAAATGCGACCTAGTATTCTGTAAAGTATTTCTTTAAAATGCTCTCTTCTATAAGTTTCGGTTGACTTACATACTTGTTAAGAATTAGTTGTACTTTTTTCATTTTTGTTTGTTTGTTTGATTTTATTCTTTACGTCCCATCAACAATCTTTCAGTTATAAAGGGATGGGTCTTCCTGGGTTGAACCAGTACTAAGCTAGGATTAATGTGTCTTGCTCAAGGACACAACGCAGTGACGCCAGTGAGGCTCCAACCCGCGGCCCTTCGGTCTCGAGTCAAGCACTCTACCACTGAGCCACTGCGCTTCCTTTTCATTTTTGTACTTGTCGAATATGATATAAGTGAAGGTTCAGACGAGCCTGTGCATCTGTCTTGACTTGCAAGATGTTTTTGTCTTTGATGATCGTCGTATTAAGTCACACAAAACATTGAATCACAAGACAAAGAAAACTGTGAATCTGCTTGCAGATGAAAAATAACAAACATCAACTAAGTCATAGATTTAGAAGTGGTACAATTACTCCAGCAGCAAATTTAACTACCTTGCACCCGAGGACAGTTTCTTATGGCTGACAAATTGTTCAGTGTGACTCTTGAAATGCAATAAAAATTACCTTTCAAAATAGACTTGTTTGGGTTATCTAAAATGCAACCAATAATGAATTTCTAGAATAGGGGTATACCTCCAAAACTCATTTCTCAGCCGGGACATTTAGAAACTACTAAACGTGGTACCAAATTAAAGCTAAGACATTATTTCTTTATCCATTTTTCGCATTATCTGATTTGCATATTCATGAATATTTATGAACACGTACAAAAATGTGATACAAGAATGGTGAGTACTTACAAAATCAATAATACCTCAGCTGCTTTGAAAGTTGGTGCCCCCACCCCCAAAAAAGCTTATACATAGATTTTTTCTACTTTATGGGAAGATATGCAAATTATGGTATTTTCATAATTGGCATACTGATGAATGTCAATAAAATTGTATAGAATTAAGGGAATATTATTAAATATATGTCCATAAGCTGATTTATTTCCCATTTTTTCAGTGTTGCATGTTGTTACATGTATATCTTCAATGATAAATTTTGACAAAAACATTCCTCTAGTTGTCCTATATGTAGATATCTCTTTTGCCTGTACACGAATATATACATATAAAAAACTATAAAAATAAGGGAAAACCCCATGTAACTAGAAATTGTGTTTATGAAACACTATGCCCCAAACCATTAGCTTGTCAACCATCATGTACACCGGGTAATCTATTCACCATCCTCCTTCAGCTGACCAAATCTGAGGCTACTAGCTTTAATAGTTTTCGAGGTATCTGTATTGGAAGTTTTCGATGTCAAAATTTGCAAAGGGCATTAATTTAAAAATGCAAAGGTGATAACTAGAACATAAAGAGATTTTTTTAAAAATTTTCACCAGGTAATTTACTCATTACCCTCTATCAGCTGTCCAACTTTGGAGCTCCTAACTGTTACGGGTTTTGAGATATCAAATTTTCTATGTCAAAATTTGCAAAGGGCAATAACTCAAAAAATAATAAAATGATTTGTTTTAATGTTCACCAAGTTACGTGCTTATTATCCTCTATAAGCTGACCAAGTTTGAAGCTCCTAGCTGTAACGGTTTTTGATATATCACGTTTTCTATGTCCACATTTGCAAAGGGCAATAATAAAAAAAATGTTGTTATTTTATTTCCACCAGGTAATCTACTCATTATCCTTAATAAGCTGACCAAGTTTGAAGCCCATGGCTGTTATAGTTTTTGAAATATCTGGATTACAAAATATCACTATGACCCTTTAAAAGGGGCATAACTCCACAAATGGAGATAATCCAGATTAAAAAAAATATGGGTCAGTTATTTTTTGATGCTGAGTCCATCTATGAAATTTCAAAACCCTTCTTAAACTTGTAACGGACGGACGGACGAACGCACGCACGGGATCACGGACGGACAAGCCCAAAGCAATATGCCCCTTCAACTTTTTCAAAACTATACACATAGGGAGAGGGATGGTAATAAGACCTACCGTGCCAACCCTAGGACATTTGCTTATTTATGACAAATTATTTAGTAGGACCTCCTTAGGGCAAAATGTATTGTCCTAGAATCCCATTTGGAATTATAATTTTGTGGCTTCTGTGCAACCCAATATGCGAGATGTACCTAAAATAATAGTATAATGTGTGTTTATGACTAGTAATAAAAACAACAGAAATGAGAGAAACCTATCAGAAAAATAGTAACACAAATAAAACTTAGGTAGCCTGTAAAAGAACTCCCCAGTATGTAAAAATAATAAAAGAAAGAAACGCATAAAAGGTAGTATACAAGAAATTGCGCATTTTTTTTTTGAAATTATTGGTATTGTGTATCTAATGTTTACATTTTCAAAGCATGCCTTTAATGAATCTTAGATTTTTGCAACCGTTCACAGCCTTACGACTGACATAAATTTGATTGACAGATTCCAAGCCCATTTGCCTGTGCAATACACTTCGAACATGGAACTCATTTGCCAGAAGTAAAACTGGTGTAGTGATTGATAGCCAGCCGCACCTGAGCCGCACGTGCAAAACAAGCATCTTGTTTGTCCCATTGGCTGTCCGTGTTCAGGCTGACTGTTCCGCTTTTCGGTTTTACACTCAAACAAAACCGTTAATACAATAACATATTAAATACAAAACTGCTTTTTCCTAAATTATAAACACTTTCTATATTTTAGATATTAATGATTAAATGTAATTATGAGCAATAAATTCAATATTTGGTGTGTTCTTGGAATCATGAATACTGCAGAACGGGCTTCACGTTAACTTTGAAAGAGACCCAAAGTATTCATGATTCCATGTACATTCCAAAAAAATTGAAATAATTTAGTAAATATTTACATTTTCGAAGCAATCTTTTAACGAACCTTTACATTTTTGCAACTGTTCGTAGCCTCATGAATGACATATATACCATTGACAGCTGCCACTCTCAATTGCCAGTACAATACGCTACGAACATCGAACTCATTCGACAAAAGTGACACTAGTTTTGTGATTGATACTGAGCCATGCATGAGCTGCATGTGCAAAGCAAGCCTCTTGTTTCCTCCATTGGCTGTCCTTGTTCACGCTAGCTGTTCCACTTTTCTATTTTATTCTCAGACAAAAACGTTAATAAGAGTTTATGTTAAATACAAAAATGTTTTGTTTCCTAAATTATTAATATTTTTTTTATATTTTAGATATTTATAATAAAATGTACATATAAGCAATATCTTTTCATGGAATCATGAATGCTTTCCGTCGCTTGCAAAGTTAATTTACTTTGCAAATACCCTTAGTATTGATGCTTTCATGAACAAAGCAAAAATTGAATTTATTTTGGCTTGTTTTTACAATTAATTCCAAAGCTTATATTGAAGTAACTTAACTTGGTTTCAATATTATTAGAAGTCAGTATTTCCTGAACGTTTGACCACAGATCCTGTATACACCAACATTGCCAAAACAGGTGGAAATTGGTTTCCTCTTGCATTGAACAAAAATCACATAGTACAGACGGTACTAATTTACATTTAAACAGATATATATTATTTGGTATTATTCTCATGAGATATTTTTAATTGAAATTTCTAAGCTTAACATCAACAGTGCAACTAAAGCTCATTTGATAAAATTGAGACCAGTTCATCTCTTGTTGAGGAAATTCCTTTGTCATTTTTTCTTCTGCTTTTATTGTAGGTACTTTTTCAACGTCTAACTGTAGTTTATATAAGCTTTTGTTTATCGAACCTTTTTGTTAAGTAATTATATATAGTGCTTTGTTTATTTTTTAAGGTAAGTTGTTATAGTTTTCATCTTTTAGTATATTTTTCCATTCTTTTGATATGTTAGATACTATATTATAATATTTAAGAAAATCTTTTTGATGGATATTATACAAATTTTTAGTTGTTCTAATGTATAAAATCTTTGAATTCTAAAGTAATATATGTTCTATTAATTCTATCCCCTTTTCATACCAGTCATGGTAAAAGAGAATCTTATTATTTCATTTTATATGAGAATTATGCCATATTATTTCCTTTGTTACCACATGAGTGCTTTCAGAGTTATTAATTTTGCACCACCCGGCTAAAACATCCCGCAGAAACATATTTTCCTTAGTAATTTGACTACAATCTTGAATGTGTAAGTTACTTTCTAATATTAATTTCCCCCTAAAAGCGTTTAATTTTTCAAGATAAAACTCTTTCCATATACCTTTGTTTTGTTCATCAAATATCCCTCTGACCCATCCAGCTTTTAGAGCTTCAATAAAATAATCTATATTTATCAATCTGAGTCCCCCATTCTTATAGTCCTACATTATGACTGAGCGTTTGATTTTGTCTGGTTTTGAGTCCCATCTAAAATTAAAAATTTCAAACTTTATTTTTTTCAAGATATCTACTGGTGGATTATTTAAGACGGTCAATGGATAAATAAGTTTTGTCAAAGCAAAGGTTTTCACTACAGTGATTTTTCCCATTAAAGATAGCTTGCTATGGTTCCAACGTTTAAGGCAGTTTACAGAATCATTAAGCTTTGGTATTAGATTATTTTCAATTAATTTTTTTTGTCATTAGAGAAAATAATTCCTAACGTTTTAGCTGAATTAGAAGTCCACAGGAATCTCAAATTTTCCAAGTGTTGAATGTTTGTATATTTCAATAAGCCTATTCTCAAAATTGTAGCTTTGTTTACATTTAGTTTTAGACCTGATATTAATTTAAAGTCGTCAAGTATACATAAAAGCTTTTGGAAAGATTTTAATGACCCATCCATTGCAAACGTGGCATCATCTGCAAACATGGTGCTTTTGAATTATTTTCCATTTATTTTTATTCCTGTTATTTCGTTGTCATTTAAAAGTGTTGCTGATGAAATTTCAATGCATAAAATAAAAAGATAAGGGGATATGGACATCCCTGCCTAACACCTCGACTTATAGAAAAGAAATTGGACATAAAACCTGCATTTTGAACACAGCTATTTGCTCCCTGGTTAAAACATTTAACCCATTTTATTATGTCTGTCCCAAAATTAAAAGACTCTAAACACTTTATAATATATTTGTGGCTGATACTGTCGAATGCTTTCTTAAAGTCTGCAACAAATAAAAGTCCTGGCATGTTTTCTTTCTCTAACATTTCAATTGTTTCTTGTATGAGGCGGATATTCTCACCAATATATCGTCCCTTAATAAAGCCTGTTTGAGAACAATCAATAATTTGAGGTAGAAAATTCTTAATTCTATGTGCTATAGCTTTTGTTGCTATTTTATAATTTGTGTTCAGTAATGTTAATGGTCGCCAATTATTCAAACTACACAAATCATTATCTTTTTTTAGGTAATAGTGATATAATGCCTTGTTTTTGAAAGGTTGTTAAACTCTCATTTACAAAGGAGTAATTTATAGAATTAACATGAAAAAATTTAAGGTCATTCCAAAATATATTGAAAAACTTGGTCGTTATACCATCAGAGCCTGGGCTTTGTTATTATTCATATCTCTTAGTGCACATGCACATTCATATTCTGTTATATTACCTTCGATACTTATTTTTTCTTCTTCATTTAATTTTACTTTTATGTTCTTGCTCATTGTTTTCATTTTCTCAATATCAACATTTTTCTCAGTATAAATATTTTCATAAAAAGATTTTGCTTCTTCTAAAACATCTTTTTGGTTTGTAAATTCCTTTTCATTGTTGACTAATGTATGCAACGTTTTTGCATCCGATCTTTTTTTCTCTAAATTTGCAAAATATTTTGTGTTCTTTTCCCCTCCTTCTAAATAGTCTGCTTTTGATCTAATGATATAGCCTTTAGTTTCTAATTCATATAAATTTTGGAGTTCTTGGTCCTTTTCTTTTAATCGTTTCAGTCATCTTCTTCATTATCGTTGCCTTTCATTAAATTGTTTTTAATTTTATTCATTTCTTCATTTAGTTGATTTTTTTTTTATTTTGTTCTTTTTTCTTAAATGATGCATATTTAATTGTTTCATTTCGAATACCACCCTTAATAATTTCCCATCGTGTATTGGGGTTTGCATTTTTATTTATATCTACAGTTTCTTTGATAGTATTACGTATTTTATCTTGATATTCTGGCTGAAGAACTAGACTGTTATTAACTTTGAAATATCCCTTACCACGCTCATTTTTTGACAAATTTAGTTCTAGAGATATCACTGAGTGGTCGGACATGAATCCTGGTTGAATTCTACATTTGCTTATTTGATTTAAAAATGAACTTGATACAAGAAAATAATCCAGTCTTGAAAAAATTACAGGTTTGCTAGAGGAGTGCCATGTATATTGGCGTAAACTTGGATTAAAAACGCGCCATATATCAGCAAGATCGAAATTATCTATACTTGCAATAATTTTATCTCTACATTTTTGGTGTGTACCTTTAATACCCCCAAATTTATCTAGATTTGAATTTAAAACAGTATTAAAGTCTCCACCAATGATATATCCTTCTTCATCGTTTTCTGCAAGAAAATCATACAAGGTTTAAAAAAAAGAAGCATCATCATTATTTGGGCCATATACATTTATCAAAACAATATCATGATCGTCTATGTTTACTTCAAGGCAAGTAACAGCAGTTTTACCCTTTGCAGACAGAAAACCCCTAAACGGATACTTTGACAAATAGTGAAGAGCCAGAAGAAATGCCGCATAATGGATCTTCAGAGCAAGAAATCAGTAGTTATATGGAAATTATAACCTGTGATCCCTCAATACGATACAATGTACAAAGGAAGATCCTGATTATATTTATATAACTTTCAGAAATTTCCATAGGTCTGAAAAGTATTAAAGTATACTTCTTGTACTTAGTCATATACACACTTATTTTATATTTCAGGTCTTGTCTGTTAATATTGGTGACAGTTTGAAGGAGTACAAAATATACACAAAGGTTTGTTTTCAGGCATGATAAGCTAGTTGAGCTGAAATGAATCGTGACATGAGATTTCCACAAAATGGCATTTTTGGATGAATAAGCTGTGCAGCCTTCCTTTGAGCTTAGAAACTACAAATGATGTTTGATCAGTAGCTTAACACTCATAGAATATTCAAGCGACTAGCAAAATTGTATGTGCAGGCTGATTTGAGCCTTTGCTGGGCGCACATGCAACATTGTTGGAAATCTCATGTCGCGGCTCTAATGTGCTTTGAACATTTAGATCAGAATCACTATTGCGTCTTAGGCATGAATGACAAACTAAAGTGTGCTTTTTGCTGTTTTTATGACAGCTCATGCGCATGTTTAACTTTATTGTCTGGTAATGCGTGGTTATGATTTATTAGGTTTTAGCAATTTTGCTATTTGATACAAACACACGTTGGAATTTCAAAAGGCTTACTTGCAGAATTTGCTTGATTTATCTGCAACTCAGAGGGGATAGTTCTGAGATATTATTTGCAAATAAACACTTTAAGTCTATCCAACTGGATGTAGAGTTGAACGTTTTAACACAATAAGACTTCGCATTATTAGAGAGAGAGAGAGAGAGAGAGAGAGAGAGAGAGAGATAGTTAATAAGAAATAATTGAATACGTTATACAAATGCAAACCCCTCTATTTTATTTGGGGTATAGTGCAAGCTTTAGAACAAGGTAACAAGTGATAAACCTCAAAGGTCTGGTTAGGTTTGTCATACAGTCACTACCGTTAACATCACCCACCATTTGTAAAACGTCTCATTCGAACTGATATGCTCGGTGTCGAATAATGTATATAAAATGTAGCACTCATATTAATATACGCTACACTAGATTTCAAACGAAAAGGCTTTTTCAGAAGCAATCTGATAAGTTATTTCCTTATGGGTTATTCAGACAAGCAATTTGTACACTTGTGTCCTGGTAACCAATATTTTATTTGAAATTAGAAAGAGACACGTGTTTGAAATTTTAGAACAATTACCGTAGTTTATAAGAATCTATCATGAGAGTGAGGGTGAGATAGAAAAATCCGTCACGTAGATTACTGATTGCCATCATGAGGACTTGCCGAGTGATGTCAAACGGTGATCATGAGGGACGGATTTTTCTATCCAACCCTCACACGAATAATGGATTCTTTTTCTTGCTCACCACTAAGTACCGTATCTCATATTGGAAAGCCTGAAAAAGACTTTCAGGCTTCCAGATAATTCTGAATACGCTAAAATGCGACATGGTGACGTTATTTTAACATAACAATGACGTCATGAATCGACGTGCGGCCAGCGTACGGCCGATGTGTGGCTATTCATTTCTTATATTTCCCACAGGCTGATTAGGGTAATTACTATGTGAGATTATCTCACATAGGTAAAAACAACGAAAATCCTGATCTGGTGTGCTATAATATAATTTCTATCTCTTTCAGGATAAAAAGTGCACCATAGATAACAAGTCATACTTTTCTACAACAGACGAGCTCCTCCTGCATTATCATTATAACTGCTTGCCAAACAAGACAGTGAAACTAACCAAAGCTTATCTACTTCAGTCAGCTGGATATGTTAATGAAAGATTTGCTGTCACTTGATGGCTACAAATGAGCCGTGACATGTGATTTCCAACTATGTGGTATTTTGGCAAGTGTAGACTCAGACGAGCCTGTGCGACCTATTTTTAAGTTTAGAAACTCCAAATGATGTTCAGTCAGTAGCTTTACAATCATAGAACTATTCAAGCGACATGCAAAGGCTCTGATCAAACTGCGCATATGCGCAGGCTGATCTGAGGCTGTGCTGGTCGCACATACCACATTGTTGGAAATCTCATTTGGCGGCTCAAATCATGTTGTAATGGATAATTACTTAATATATTTAACATAAATGAAGCATTGAGCCAAAGATATGGAACATACAAATGGTTTGAGAGATGGATAGTTTAAAGATAAAAGTAAGTCTAATGTCCATAGAAAGGATAGACCATATGGAAAACTAAGGAGGACTGTTGTATTTTATGTTTACTCTATAAGCCAACACATGCTCTCTATCTCATAAGGATTAATTTTAAGGTAACTAAGACGTCACTAAATCTGTTAAGTATTATTGAGTTGGTAGGACGTTTTAGATTACAATGATGATGTGTTGCTATATACGAGGGGCGATCATAAAGTTCGCGGAAAATAGCTGCCATTTCTACGTCATTTGATCAATAGAGCTGGAATTACAGCACATACTGCGACAACACATATGCAGTTAATCAGTTACAACATTCTTAATGTTAGTCATCTACGTGCGTTACAGTTGTCGCCAAGGCAACGCTATATAGCTCGAACTGGCCCATTTTACGTTGCGTTTTGACGTTTTACTACATTACTAATTAAACTTTAACGTTTTGTAAAATTTCTTATGCTGTGATAGCCCATATTGCGTTCCATGCATACTTAACGACATATTTTAACTCTTCTATGCAAACTTTCAAAGACTTATATCAAACGGATGGTCTTCTTAATTGACTCATATGTGTAGGATCAGATATATCACATTTCCATAAGCTAACATAGTAGATAATGATCAAGCAGCTTTTACAAGAGCTGTCTGATCTGGATCTTCTCTGTTTGCAAACGTTAAACGTGTCTTTATGACGTGAAGGATTGATATATTTTTAAGGATCGCTATATTTAAATCGTGCAAGAGACATGATAGTTGGCTAAGTTCCATACATGACATGCAGAGAAAACAAAATGTAGATAATAAACATTTTTCAAATTGTATAATAGATGCTCTTAAATTTTGGAAAGATCGATGTAATTTCGTATTTATATTAGTTACCTGTGGCATGGTTTACCACTTAAACCAGTGTGTGAGGTTTGTTGCATTTTTCATTATTAAAAGATATGTTTTTTCTAGATTATTTAGATATGTAAGAAACGATGACAAATATCAGGAATCGATACAACCAAGTACCACACCTGACCCAGGATACCACATTTTATCAGCCTCCGTTATGCCACTTGGAGATGGTAAAACTTATTCCTATACCTCAATATATTTTTATATTTTGTCATATGTCGGTCCTTTGAGAATATTGGCTTCTGGTAGAAATCTGATACTACTTACACACTTGCTAGGGGGCGCTAGATATATTGCATTGTTTTTACCAATTATCATAAACAGACTCAATAAAACGAGTTACTTTTTTCCTTTTCATTTATGAAGGATCCGTTTTACAAGAATATTTGCATCTTTGTCTTTGTATTCATAAGTATGGCGAGGTTTACTTCACACCAATCAACAACGGCTGCTATCTGTTCAATGATGTCGGTTGTGGTATGTTAACTTATTTGTTAATCATAATGTCTCATTTAAAAAAAGTAAGTCCGTATAACCAAAAAGAACCAAATTAGACATTGTGCTCAGACCAACCCACGTCACCCTGAGGATGAGCCACACAATAATAACCACCACAAGATAAATGGAAGACAACAAAATAAATCAATAAGTTTTCTCTTCCCCATCAAGATAAGTGCAAAACTTGAAGGCCACATAATACTGAATGAAAAAAGAACAAGGACCAAACACAGAATCCCAACAACAATGGGACCAACAATAAACAATAAATCAACAGTAACAGAACCATAGCCAAAAAATGGATATTAGCTTAAGCCAATTGGGGGCTTAAATGCATTATTCTCGTAAAAATTATTGCCGTAGCTTCTATTGTTGTTAAAACACAAATAATTTTGCTGGCATGGAGGCTTCCTCACACTGCGATTAAACAAAGAAAACGGCTCATGACGCACAGATGGTCAGAACTTAAGAAAACCTCAAGTTGAGCCACGGTGGTCTCAGCAAAAGACAAACAACAGGCACCAATCACCCGATTACGTTAATGCCTCCATTGAGTCTGAGGCCTGCAATTACAGAGGAAACCATAGTTATAAACTGTGGTTGTGTCTACAACCAAATATGCAGACTATGCAGATATATCAGATCAAATACTCAATGACGACTCTGACCTTAAAAATGTATCGTTTGGTTGTGCCTTATGCTTGCCTTTGTTTTGGCCCACCATGACTCTTCTTGAGGCTTTCCTGGCTCTGACTATCTGTTAGAAGAGACCTTATCTTTGTTTCACCGTAGCATGTTTTGATTATATTGATTCTTTGCGGTGATGTATTGCATAAGTTAGAAACATCCATGCGAGCATAACAACATTTTGGTTTTGACAACAACACAATCTATGGGGAAGATCTGGCATGATAAAATTGGAATTTAGCCCCGACCCCTTCCCTGATCGCCTCAGTTGCTGTTCGTATTAACACATTCGTTATTTAATAACGTGGCTCTTGGTGCATGGTAGGTGTCTTCCTCAATGTGATTTGTTGGGAGGTTGGTCTGCAATTTGTGATTTTGGCATTTCCTGGCCATACTTACTTTCCTTTTACAAGTGGTCTTGTACATCTTCCTTTTTATACCATATGTCTGGAATTTGTATTAAAGTATATCATTTTCAATTGCCATTATGAACTACATCAGTCAATCGTAAAGAAAGAAAGTAAGGGCACAAAGATCAGGAATTGCTACAATCAAGTACCACACCTGACCCAGGATACCAATGGGAAAGTTAGACACCACAAACAAGAGCCAAGAGGTCAGTCCCTTCCCATCAGGTGACCACAAAGCACTTATAAACAGACGAACACAAAGACATAGCAAACACAAGACTGAACAAAAACATAAAAGATCCACAGAAGAAGTACTGCCTTGGAACGGTCAGTAAAATATTTTACTGGAGGGCTTAAACCGGTTTAACGGCGCCAATCACACCCTTAGTTCAGATGTGGATCAAGACACATAGATATTTGATATGCATGAAGACCCCTAACTTATCAATGCATCATCTCCTAAAACATATAAATCAAGATATAACAAGTAGATAAAGCAAAGAAAAGGACTCAACAGTAAATAAAACTAAATACCAGAGGAAAAGAAATCCAACAGGTAAATCCCCCCCCCTACCATCTCATCAATAGATAAGTCTTTTAGTCGGAACCATCATAGAGTCTGAAATACGGCCCACTGGCGTTCAATTAAAAAGGGAAGCAAAGAAACATGGAAAAGAGACATGGCAAAGTGGATTTAATGGTTAACTGCAAGCTTTGTAACATTCAAAGGCATATGTTTTACGTTAAAGGAAAATGCACGTTGGATGAAGTAGAAGATTAACTTTTCAATTGTAAGGTACACAGAGGTAAAGTACAACTAAATGTTGTTGTTTTTTCCATTAAGAGAGCACGAACACTAACGTTAAATTAAGCGTTCCCATTTTATTTCCAATGTGAGTGTACTATCTGTAAATAAGATTAAAACTATTATGGAAAATTTGTTTTGAGTCTGTGTGTCTCCAATTTGTACCCCACAGAATATGAGGTGCATAAAATAAAAAGAAATAAATGTATTCATATCAGTGTTTTGGTGAGTCTGTGCTATATCAATAGATGTTATTTTAACAATATCTTGCTACTATGGTATTATGTCTACTCACGAACCTTCAAATATGCGCTTTCATCACTGTGTTGTTGATGAGCCTAAAATGATTATAGTTAAGCACTGACTGTGAGTAAAGAGTCATTTATTGTTCCATCAAAGAATGTTAATTTGATTGTAATTTTGTAACAGTGTATTATTAAGAAAGGAGGCCTTTATGCGAGCTAAACATTTCTTTTATGTTTTGACAACTGCTGAATCTGAGCCAACGAGAACGGCAAGTAACATACATTCCTGCCCTTTCCCCATTATATAATGTATATAAATTCAACTGTTTTGAACTCAATATCTGATTATAACTGGAAACGACAGTTTATTTTCTACTTCTATTTATAAAAAAATCCTAATAATGGTGGCCATCTTAAATGGCTGCCATTTTGAAGACTTTAGCCAGTCAAAACCTACTGGTTCTGTAGATAGCTATCAAAAAAGCATCAAGCCTTCAGGCCAAAAGTCATGTAGGATGAACCAAAATGTTGACACTTTCTGGAATTTAAATTTCAGGCTACCAATGGTGACAGAAGCTTTTCATTTCAATGTAGTTTTCATCTTGTTTACTTGGTGGTTGTTGTTGCTCTCTTTAGGTGATGCTTGTATAGCTCAAATTAAAGAGCAGGCCCCACAGAGCTTGCGACCTCTCCGTGACTTATTTTGTTTGCAACTTAAACCCTGTGCGACTGATTTCCTTTGTGACCTCTGCAACCATTTCAACTATTTTTCCATTGCTGCTATCATCGCAAACCAGTCGCCAATAAGTCGCGACCAGTCTCCCTTCAGTCGCCGACCAGTCTCAATCATCAATCACCGTCCAGTCTCCGCAAGTTAGGCGATCCTTTTGCTTTGTCAGCGGCGGATCAGTGACTGGTCAGCAACTGATAAGAGACTGGTTGGCGACTGATCAGAGACTTGTTGAAGACAGTTCTACCATCATTCTTTTCCTAAAAATAAAATATTTGGAAAGAATAAAACACTCTATTAAAAACACACTAGAGACAGTTGCTTCGCTTCCAATAAAACTGAACGCTGCAGTTATAATTGCAATTAATCTGCTGGGACTTAATAGCTGTGACCTGATACTTTAAGCATCTGATGTCCAGGCTCATTTTGTCGCAATATATTTCCAAGGCTAATGAGATTCATCAACAGAATCAGGTATCTGAATTTCGGTAGTTATTTTAGCTGTCAGCTTTGGTGCTGCTGTCTATTTTTTGACCACCTTTATCCCCCATGATGCAAAAACTTACAACGTTTGTTGTGAAATGATGCCAGTATGACAAGATTGCTTTATAAGAAGCTTACACTGCAGCCTGTCAGCGACCTGCCGCCAGTGAGTCCCAGGCCAGTAGCTTAAAATTTCAGAACCAAGGCCTTCATGAAATTGGTCAGCGAGTGATAGATCTGTGACAGTTTGGTGACCTGTCAGTGACTGATCAGAGACTATAAGACAACCTTTGCAATTAGTCCATGGACAAAATCAGTTCTGGTGCCAACTGATTTTAATCGGCAACAATCGGCGACCTTCACCGCAACCTTGTTGCGACCTTTGTAAATCCTTGCCGCATCGATTATAAGATTTTTAATGGCAGAGAGGTCGCAAGCCTTGTTGGGCTGGGGTTTTACTTTTGACCTCTGTGACCATTGTAACTACTTTTCTACTACTGATATGATTGTCGACCAGTAACCATACATTCAGTGATAGTTTTGCATTTAATGGGCGATTAGTTGGAGACTAGTTCAGAGTAATCAGCGAACTATCAGCAACAGATTGGCGACTCTCCCTCATCTTCGAACTGAATGGCGATTGGACGACGAAAGATCGCCAATAGGTCAACTACTGGTTTGGGACTGATCAGAAATAGTAAGTGAGTATGATCAGGAAATACCACAATCACAAACTGCAGACAACCCCGTGGCACCGTGAGGAAGAGCCGCTCAACCATTACGAGATACCAGGAAGACAAATTAAGCAAAGCAATCAGCTCTCTCTTCCCAGTCAAGATGATTGCAATACTAGAATGGACATAAAGTAACGTACAACAAAACATAGAACAATTACAGACTCCCACAATGGGAGTAACAATAAACAAAAAGTCAACAACAACAGAACCACCACCTTAGAACGGACAGCAGCCTAAGCCACCGGGGGGCTTAAATGCATTTTACTGGTACCAAATCTTCGCCCTAGATTCTGCTGTTGTTGAAGTACAAGAACTGTTCAGCTCGCATGCAGGCCATCTAACTAAAGCAATGCATCATCATGGAACTTGTTTGAGACTGTTCTACCATCAAGTTTTTCTACAAATATTTTTTTTGAAAGAATAAAAACATTTCTGTGCAAGTTCTAATCATGAAAACACAATAGAGACGGTTGCTTCGCTTACAATAAAACGCTGCAGTTGTGGTTGTGATGGATTTGCTGGGACTTACTAGGTGTGACCTTATTATGTGAAGCTGGCACTGCAGACTGTCTGGTAACCAAGGCTTTCATGAAATTGGTCAGTAACGGATGGGCAATAGATCTGCAACAGTTTGGGAACCTGTCCATGACTGATCAGAGACTTCTAGAAAACCTTTGCAACTAGTCTGCAAACAAAATCAGTTGTTGCTAGTGATTGTTGCATGCTCAGAAAACTTGTGGCAACCGATTTTGATTGACAACAATCGGCGACCTTGTTGCAACCTTGCTGTGACTTCTGTAAAACATTGCCGCAACATCCATAAACTACGAGTATGTGATTGGTTTTGTTTTCAGTCGCACTGAGGATGAGGCTCTTTCGGGCAGAACGAGATGGCAAGATTGCTTTTATGTGAAGCAGGCCCTGCAACCTCTCTGCAACCTACTGCGGATTAGTCCCAGACCAGTAGCTGAAGATTTCAGAACCAAGGCCTTCATGAAATTTGTTGGCATGGATTACCAATCAATTTGCAACAGTTTGGTGACTTGTTTGCGACTGATTATAGAATTCTAGAAAACCTTTGCAACTAGTTCTCAAACGAAATAGGTCACAGCTAGTCTTTTGTGCATGCTTAATAATTGGCGGCGACCAATTTTGATTGGCAACAAATCTGCGACCTCATTGCAATCTTGTTTCGACCTTTGTAAATCTTTGCTGCGACCTGCGTAAACTATGTGATTGGTTATTTTCATTCGTCTAGAGGATGCAGGTTCATTTTGGCTGGAGCTTTACTTTCGACCTGTGCGACAATTGTAACTACTTTTTCACAGTTGCCAAACAGTCACCATACATTCGGCGATATTTTTTCGTTTAGTCGGCCATCAGTTGGTAACTGGTCGGCGACTGACCAGTGACTGGTCGGCGATTGACCAGTGACTGGTCAGCAACTATTTTAGAGTAATTAGCGAGCAGTCAACAACAGATTGGCGACTCTTCGGCGACATTTTGCAACTTAACGCTGACTGGTTGGAGACTGATCTATCATCATTTTTAATGAAAATATTTTGGAAAGAATTAAATCATTTCTAATGATAACACAATGATGATAACACAATAGATACAGTCGATTTTCTTGCAACTTAACAGAACGCTGCAATTATGGCTGTAACGGTTCTACTGGGACGCACTTTTTTGAGCTTACACCTTCAAAATCTGACTTTTGCAGCTCAGCTTTGTCTCTAGGACAGCTGATATTCATCATAAGAATCAGGAAATAGCATTTCAGTAGTAATTTCTACCATCTGCTTTGGTACTGCTGTCCATTTTTGTCCACCTCTTTGCCCTGTGATGCAAGACACTTTCAGCGCTTGTGGTAAAATAATATCATATCTTTTTGTTGAATATGGCACTGTAATCTGTCTGCATTTAATTGGTGACCAGTCGTAGACCAGTCACCGATTAGTTGCAGATCAGTCATTTATCAGTCGCCAATTAATCGCTGACTGATCTGCGGCTTTATGATAGAAGTTCTGTGGCGTGGCGCACTTGCTTTGGTGTAACCATCCATACTGTTTGGAGCAATTCAGGAAACGTTCATTTATATCGTATGCAGTTTTCTATGTTAATAGACTTGATATGGCTAGCTAGATAACCATACCGTTATATATGTAGTTACTTTAAAGGGGATAGCAACGCTAATGATAAGTATATTTTATCAGAAAGAACTCTGTAAACCATTAATTTTGATACAAATATCATTAAAATCGGTTTGAAAATGGGGTAGTTATGGACATTGAAAGAATTCAATATGGCCAACATTCAGCCGCCATTTTGAATATTTAATTAGTTTTCATAATAAATTCAACTGCTAAATTTTAGTTATAAATACTTTCACATCATCTAAATTTCAGCAGATGTACAGCTTTATACATAAGGAAAATGTTTTATTAAAGATAATTGCAAGTAATCCATTGTTCTGTCTTTTATTTTGATTACGCATACTTAATTAGGATGTGTGACGTCTCAAAGCCTACAATATGGCCGCTTCCATTACAGTCGATTTGCAAATATTCAAACGCCCACAACTTCTACGTTTTCCAACCGATGTAGACGAAACTGGTATCAAAATTCATGGTTTATTAAGATCTTTCACATAAGGGTTGCCGTCCTCTTTAAAGCTAGCAAATCACCTACATATTTATCAGAATGTATTTATCTGTGAATGTTTATGTTATGGTACATTTTACATGGTAATTCAGCAAGTAACATTATTGGTTAATCGTAAGTGATCATATGAGATGTGAACTTTCCTGATAGAAAATTGTATATAGATATTCCTAAGACATGCGATTAATATGTCGTTGCCTGTGATAGTTTATATAGTTTGACATAATGTCTGACATAAAATGATGATACAAATTATATTCTCTATGGGTTATTCTCTATGGGTACATCTTTTCAAAAGTTCTGGATTATTCAGCTATTTTTCAAGTTTGTGACACTTTCAATTTTTGATGGCAGTTTTAAGCATTGTAGTTTAGGAAATATCCCCAAATGTTTATATAAGACGAAGTAAAATCCAAATACAGTTTTTTAACCAATTAAGAAAGGTTCTGATTACTAAGGTCATCGCATAGCAAAGATTGTTTGTTGTATACCCACATTTTGCTCAATGAGCCCCAAATTTTAATGAGGTTCTGTTTTTATTTTTTGACGATAGATTTTATTTGTGGCATAGTACTTGATTACATATATATCCCGTTTTTTTCTCAATATTTCCACATGTCCACTATATAGAATATAAGCGTCATTTATGTAATTCAACACTTAACTTATAGGAACAATTCTGTTGAGGAACGAACTTACTTAGCAGTTACCATTTAAGTAAAATTTATGCCTGTTTACTTTGTAAACGAATTAGCAAATTGTAGGTGTTAAAAATCTGGATTCAGATAGTTAGATTGTCGTCAACATACTTTAGAAATATCGGGTTAAAGCATCCTAAGTACAGTTATTAACCTAAGGCAATCAGCACTTTGCATTCTGGAAGCCCCTAAAAGGGTATTTTTTTACAAACAGTATAGACCAAAATTAAATGACCCATAATGCGGCATTTCAACAGGGTCTACACTATTTGTAAGGTTTAAAATATCTTAGGACAAGGAATTCAATATTTAGAAAAAAGCAAATAAAAACAAACTGAACCCCTAGATATATACTATCGACTATCCCAAGTGTAATGTATCAAACCAGAAGGAGGAATCAATTAGTATACAAAGGGTTAAGGAAACTGTGTTGGCCATTGTAATCACCCACTCCATTTAAAAAAAACAACAACTTTATGACTTTTTCTTAGACAGTCACCCGTACTAGTTCGGGAGGGTTTATGGTTTATGTGTGTGTTTTTTTTACTCGGGAGCACCCGAAGGCTCAACTGATAGTGGTTATGGTGAAGCTTGGGATCGAACCTGCTACCCCTGGTTTACAAGGCATAGCACTTATACACTACACAACGGCAGCTTCTTACTATATTGTTATGACTATTTACATCATACTTGTGACTGTCCTTGTTACATATAAATAAGGTTTTTAAAAGAAAAAAGGAGCAATATCATAATAGTATTAATCCAAAGTGACTACAAATATAGATGTTAATATGTTTATAAGATGTAGACTGATTCGATACCATGTATGTATGTTGTCATTGTTATCAAATTTGCATAAAGAGAATTTTGCCCTAGACAATATGGAAAGCCAAACACCAGAAATATTCCAATGCTTTAAGAAGAAGTAAACATAGTTTAAAGCATTGTTTTTTTTCATACATATAATAAGTATACTTATATGTTTCAAATGCTACGCAAAAATTATGCAGCTAAATATCGAAGAATCCAGATTTATTTTTTCACCAACGGTCTGATTCTGAAAAAAAGTAAATTGATATACATGTATATACAGAGAGATATGAAAAGTCAACTATGCTGACAGATACTGGTCGCCCCTTATGGGATTCCAACTCACGAGCTTGACAACACTACCTAGCACAACAGCAGACAACATCGACATTGCCAACTACCTCAGAAAAAGGTGTTCAAGTAGCACTGATAGTGACGATGACTTATGCAGCACATGTTGTTAATTAGATATACACAGTTATTATAAGTATTACTAAAGTAGTACCAAAATGCTTGATTAGTGGGGGTGGTACTGCTAAAATGTAGAGCTCGCGAGCAGGTTTTAACCCTATGCGTTGTATCATCCCAGGGAAACCATCAGATCAAAGCTGTGATAAATTTTAACTAACAACCAGAGAAGGTGACCAACAGAGGGCCCAGCCCTAAAATAAACACCACACACTGACCCATCGGATAAAGTTTTATTACATGGCTGTCCTTTATGCCTGACCAAACCGTTTTGCAATTAAAGAGGAAACCATAGCTATTAGCCGTGATTTGGCTAATAACATGGCGTGCAGTCTGACACATTATATCCAAGTTATATTCCATTTTTACAAGAGTTTATGTTTATTTTGAACAAATTTGAAATTGCCATTAAGCATTTATTTTTAACAGACTTTTTTTTTAAAAAAAAGGAATTTACATAGGTCCATTTGATCTCCAGGAGCACGCAGGTACTCGGAAAATAGTTCTTAACTTTAATCCTAAATCTAGTTTAGATAGCAGATATTGTTTATTTTATTGATTTGCAACAGCAACAAGTAAAGATCGTGTTAGTTCAAATATGAAGCATGCCTCGTATATGATTCTTGACAATTCTTTTTTCAGCTGATCAGGAAAAATGGCTTAAAATAATGTCCCATTATAAAATGATTTGCTATAATATTAATGTATTGCAACAGACTGCATGCTTGGTGGTCAACCCAGTCACGGTTGCCAACTTTGCTTTTCTTCTTTAATTGCACGTGGGTGGGTCAGACTTTAGAATGTTCCAACTTAAAGACGTATAAGTTGATGAGATGGTTGAAGCCTGATACTTTGGCTATTATGGATGCCACTGGGGTTTACCTGTTGGGTTTATTTTGCTCCTGTATTCAGTTTTATGTACAATTGAGTCCGGGTCTTTCCTTTATCTCCTTTTTATATCTTGATTTATATGTTCTAGGAGATGATGCATGGATAAGTTAGGGGCCTTTCATGCAAACCAAACATCTACGTGTGTTGATCCACATCTCAACTAAGAGTGAGGCTGGCGCGCTGTGAAAACCTGTTAAAGCCCTCCAGTATTTTTTTACTGACCATTCCAAGGCGGTGCTTCTTTTGTGGATCATTTATTTTTTCTTTTATTGTAATGCTTTCGTGCACGTATGTTTATTGATGCCAGTTGTCACCTACTGGGAAAGGGCTGACCGCTTGTCTCTCGTTTGTGATGTCTAATTGTGAAGTTGTCACTTTCCCATTGGTATCCTAGGTTAGCTGTGGTGCTTAAGTGTATCGATTCCTGATGTTTGCCATCTTTCTTACTTTTCTAAAGATTCTTTAAAATTTATTATCTGAAACATAATAAGAAGACAATGTGCAAGTATGAAATGCCACTTCGACGTCCTTGAGTTTTTTTCATGATCTGCTTACATAATAACAGTGGATTGTTTCATATTTACCAATTAATACCGAATGTATTTTGCCATCCTCATCAAATGGTATTTTATTTTTTTAATTTAAATTTAAAATATAAGAATTTGTAAGCAAACAGTGGGGAACCTTATCAGACCATATTTTGCAGCGTCTGATCTGGTTTTGCACGGTTTGCCCATGTCCCACAAGCTTACTATGGGTTAAATACCAAGATAAATTATCATGTCAAAAAGGCCAAGTTCTAGATATAGACCACTATAGGAAAATGACCCCTTTTAGCTAAAACATGTCCAGTCAGGGGAAAACTGACATACTGGAAGTTTTGCCACGATCTTAATTTGGTACAAAGTGCAAACATTTAAACCTGACATACCAATATACCAATATTGTGTTGCCAGTGTTTGGTCAGTAGGTTGTTGACTGATGCTTGTCATGGGATGGGCCCACCGTGGGTCAACTTCAGTCTTTTTTTAACTCTGACTATCTGTGAGTCGTGAGCTGTTTTCTTTGTTTCACCATAGTGAGTTAAATGTAATTTGATCAAGATTAAATCTCTGTGATGGTACATTGCAATAGCTAGGAAGCATCCATGCCCGACAAACATGTAAAGGCAAAGATGTAGTACCAGTTTAATGCATTAAGTCTCCCTCCAGTTGCTTAGGCTGCTGTCCGTTCTAAGGCAGTGGCCCTATTGTTATTGATATTTTGGTTAGTGTTGCTCCCATTGTAAGGGTTCTGGATTTTACCATGTTTGATGCGCAGTGCTTTGTGTTATTTTAGTTCAGCAATCATATTAATGAGAAAGAGAGAGCTGGTTGCTCTACTTTGTTTGTCTTCCTTGTGTCTTGTAACAGTTAATGTTCGGTGGCTCTTTCTTGAGGTATCGTAGTTGGTCTGCAATATGTGATTGTGGTATTTCCTGATGTTATTGTATATGAGCCAGCTCATGCTATTCTGGTATTTATTTGGTATTTCATCATATTATCGAGTATCAAAGACTCAGGAAGGCATGCAAAACGTGCAGAATATCCAAAGCCTTCACATTGTGCATGAACAAAGCATGCCTTTAGATATAGTCTCACATTAAAATTTAAACATCAATCAGTGTGTGTGTGTGTGTGTGTTAAAAATAAGCAATGGCGTAAAAACATAATAAGTACCATAATTGTCATGTACTAGCCCATATGTTTCTGAACTCTTCGGAACATCTAACAGTTCCTTACCTGATTACACAATTTGGTCTTGGAAGCCAGGTTCTAATTCAATGTTTATATTCTTTATTCCATGATTGCCTAAAATGTAAAAATAAAATATAAATGTCAGGCTTTATAATGTCATAATCTTCTCGCATACTAGACATGGTTGACTTGTATAATTTATCAACATCGGAAAAAGACTACTATATCAAGCTGCATTATGATGATTACGTAGCTGTGCACGTTATCCTTTTATAGTATTGAAAAGTCAGCGCAACAAGATATATAATGGCTCGTTAAGTACCAAACACCATTATTATCAATGTATGAAATATACCCTTTGTGATCAGAAATGTCCAAAATGGCAAGATTTGTCGACTCACAGCTTGAAACTTCTGACCAATAGTGACCGTTGTCCTCTTATAATATGACATTACGTCTAGGAGTAATATAACGCCTTATTTTAAATTCTCAAAACACTATTACAGACTATGATTTTAATAAAGCCCAATATCTTACAAGACTATTTTTAACATATTAACTCTCTGATAAGTGTCGCGTAAGCCTGAACAATTCCTGTCACGTATGCTAACACCAAACATCGTTCAAATGGCATGCGATGTTTAAAGGTCCAAATGTTATTAGAGACGTTCGAATGAATTAAAGTTTAACATTTCTAAGGCGCCCAACCATAAAGCAACACAATTTTACTATTTAAAACAAAAATATGCAATTCACTATGTTAATTACGTGACATTTAACATTACTGCCCTATTTTTTGTGAATCATTATACCTGTGGTTCCTGCGGAAAGGTTTATGACCCTTATCGGGTCTAGTCTTTAAACTACCACAAGGATAATGCACTGACATATCCAAGACTGCAAAGACCAGCTCCCTAACTTTTACAGAATATCTTTTGGGATCATTTGAAAATAGCAAACTCTTTATAAATTAAAAAAACACACACACATTTATTTGCAAAAACATAGAATAAAGTCATGCGGTTTAAAAATATATATACAGCTGACATTTTACGAGAGTGATTACCAGCAATTAATCAGACTTAAAACTCACGCTAATCTTGAAACCATGATGCAAATACTAACATAAGTAACATTAAATATGCTTATGAACCCCTGCCAACATCGATAGGTTAATTTGTACACTATGATTTTATCAAGCTGCATTACAAGTATATAAGAATATAAGATTAGTTTTTTGCAGCTAGGGCTTCACTGTGTAATTTCCACGTTAACTCTATTATGCTATAAAAGTCTCAAATCATATTGGGTATATACAAAGTTAAATCTAATTCTCATTTATCGGAATGCTCAGTTTATAGAAAGCAGCGAATCAATCTGCATTCATGAAATTAATGCTATATAAGTTATTTTTAAATATTCAAGTATATTATTACATAATGCAGTGGTACCACTTGGCCATTGGCTATCTAAATACCTAAGAAGCTTTGTAAATTATGGTTTACTAAAAAGTAATCATATAAGCCACAATTATCTTACGCAAACATGACTTTTAAAAATACTGATTTTAAGCCAGGCAAATCAATTTTGCTTTCGGATCACCTCTCAAGATCATTTTAGAAGAATCAAATAAAAATCAGGGCAAACATATGAGTTGCAATTAAATATACTTGTTGCAAACAACAATAGAAGAATATGAAATTTCATTGTTACAAGATGTCATAGCCAATGATTGGTATGCAGTGTGTAATTGCGGTATTTCCTTGCCATACTCTCTTACCTTTTTGGCCTGAAACAGACGACCAATTACCGCTAGAACTCATAACGGGTTGGAACTGCAAGAATGAAATTGCTGCCATAGATGAATTAATGTTGAAAGGATTATAGCTAATAATCCCAAAGAAACTGAGAATATAAATGTTTGATATGTTATATTTTTGGAGTAGTAAAGGGTAAATCAAAAGTACGTTAATTGTGTTTTGACCATCTACGAACAGTTGCATTTACGGAAAGTATCAAAATGTGCTTTCCATGCCATTAGTCAACCACTGACTATCAAAGAACAGTAACTTTCTATTGAGGTTCCATTTAGGGCATGGACAGACAAAAGAGCAAAATAAGAGTTGATATATATATAGTCAGACATAAGTTAAGCATCACCCAAACATTGTTTCAGAGACGTTTTTCGTGTACAAATTTCTCAGAAGAACAACCAGTTTGTAATATTTTGTTACCCTAATCTTCCTTTGGTCTGTTGAACATATCAGAATGTCATTTGGTCATTTTGCTGAATTTCTGAGGTGTCCTGTATACACCAACCCCTATTTTGGGTGTACCCTTAAAAAGTGTCACAGCTTAACCCAAAGTGCTTACTTTGAATTCAAATAAACGCAGAAATAATCTAGACATATTTTTCAAACTAATGTCAAACTGATTCTGTCGAACGCAAAGTCCCATGTCAGTTATAAAGGATCATATAGATAGTTAATCGCGTGTTTATAATTTTTGCATTATAACTATATAGCATGCCATTCTTTACACAGCCATAACTTTTATTCTTTTTGAGATATGAATCTGAAATTTTCAGACAAACTTGTCTTTGATATTGTAACAATATGACGCTATCACTTACCATGTCTTAGCGTTTTGAAAAAGAACCCATAATGGGTTAGAGAATAGGGATATTTTAGGGGTAAGTGTGCATTTACCATGCCTGGTTGTTTACCTTTGTGATAATTGAATCGAAATTTGCTGTAAATTGTCACCACTTTATCTATTTACATAAATAAAACAAGAAAATATTCGTGACTGGAAAGCTTCCTTCGTTTTCTAGGAGACTATTGAGGCGATGCTTAACTTATGTCGGACTGTATATTTGAAAACTAGGAACATTATTATCCTGAATCAGTGGACTATTTCTTAAAGTAGCAAGAAGTAAGCATAGTGGATAACATGTGTGTTAAGTTAGCTGTTGTGTTGCTGCTTTTCGGGCTCTAATATTTGACGAGTTATGTGTAATCATAATGCGATGACGTATAACGGCTACCACAAAATATTTCAAAAGAATGCGAAGGGTTAAGGGTCGAATCATAATCTACTTACGATGAAGTGTGATTGTGATGGTTTTAGCGTTTGGTACTCACTTTGTTCACTTTTTATATGCTAATGTGTTTGCAATAGACAAGTAAAAGTTTGTTCTATTTTTACAAGGAACAACCAAAAAATGAGCATGTTTTGTAATGTTGTCCATGTTCTGATAAATAATTATGCGTTTCAACCTCTTTCAAACCTACCGGTTCCATGTGAGTATGATTGTGTTTTCCTCTTAATCCGAGGTTCTACCTCGCCGTTAACTTGCTCTATACCAGATAAAACTGCAAAGAAAGGAAGAAAACCACGCTATTCAATAAATACTGAACATGTTATTTACGAGCTACATAAGCAAAATCATGGTACAATGCCGTCTACGCCTGTATAAACAGCCATCTAGAAATCAACCAATTGTATGAGTCATACAGTGAACTCATAATGCAAGCATAATATGGCAATTCCGCCTCTGCAAATGGTATTTATTCTGAAATATTGAACCAGTACATGATATTTTAGTTCTTATCGCATTGACAGGCAACCAAGTATTGGACGAGCATGTGCGGAGGCGAAGTCTTGCCAGTCCTTGTTGCTTATATAGATAACGTATGGATGTAGATACATATTTAGATAAGATCACCTAGAGTACCAGCCCGAGTAGATTTGTCAACATGGTTGTTTAATTGAAATTTTCTTTGCATATGCAATAAATATTGAAATTGCAGATGCTGCCCCCTATGACAAAATAGGTTTTTGCTGCAATAAACAGGGCTTTTATGTGATTATTAACATGGCCTTGTCGCAAGACAATCTGTGATTAGAGTTTCTTACCATATAATGTTCAAACCCTTACTGCGTAGCTTCATATACTTGCTAGAATGCGTGTTGCATGCTTAGTCATCATATTTTCCAGAGAATGAATAGCAAAGGCGCTGATCAGACCATGTGCATGCGCAGGCTGGTCAGCGCATTTGTCGTTACCAAATACCATGCACTATTTGGCATACATTGGTATTTTTTTTTCATTCTCACAAAATCTTGGGCTAATTTTGTGAGTAGAAAGTCATTCAATCTACCCTTATACTAGTGTCTGTGGCTGCAGTCTGTTCTGAGAATGAGGTCAAGGGCGGATCCAGAGGTGGGACTGTGGGATCAGACCCCCAGCCCTGGGAAATAACAAGTGGCTATATGTTTTCTCAAACATGTCAATACTGGTACGGACACCCTCGAGAAGCAATTGCTTCTCGAGTGTGGTACGTACAGCCCTTCCGATAATGACTAAAAATAAATAAAGATATAAAAATGTTTTGAGGACTCCCCTCTTTAACTGAACAGTAAATATCACACATAAAAATCTTAGGATATATCAAAGCTTATTATGAACAAAAAATGGCGAACTTCTCGTAGCAAGCAATTTGTAAACAAGAAATATCTTAACCTGTGGAGATTATTTGTTTGATTTGATTCGTTACGTCCCATCAACAATCTTTCATCTATAAAGGGACGGGTCTTCCGTGGTTGAACCAGTACTAAGCTAGGATTAATGTGCTTGCTCAATGACACAACGCAATGACACAGGTGAGGCTCGAACCCGCGGCCCTTCGGTCTCGAGTCAAGCACTCTACCACTGAGCCACTTCGCTCCCCCGCAGAGATTAAATGGATGGGTGTTTGGTATTTTGCAAAAAACGATGGATGTCTTTTTTCCAGAATTTCAATATTTTCTGCACGTAAAAGACTCAAATGTCTTGTAGGACTTTAAGGGTAACAATAACAGTGCATACAACGCAATCGCCGTACATTGGAAACATGCAGACGCTGGCATAATCAGCCCCCTTCATTAAATGAACCATTAGATATTACTGGGGGTCGTCTGGTATTTTCTAATTATTAAACCCATTGTTCACTCCCATTAACATTTTCGCATTTTCATTAAAATGATTTCCACTAGTCATTAACAAAGTATTGATATATTCATATGTTATTATTAAATATACCCCAGGGTTTTTTTCCTTATCTTTGTTAGGTTGATATATCCTTATATAATCTACAGTGGTACGTAATACATTTACCTTTATGCGATGCGTTTAAAGTAATTAAGTACAAAGACATACCATGGCTGAAAGACTTCTCCCTCTCTTCTTCATTTCAATGCCTAAAAAGTAACACCATAAAGTAAGAGAGACTATAATTTATCTTTATTTACTACACAGAATGACTAAATTATGGTACCTTTCAACATTACATCTTAACATATACCACATTTAACAACTTGTTACTCCTTAGCAATAGTGGGTGATGAGTGCATTTTTTTTTATTTTTTTAGAAAACGCGTTTAGAAATTTGTAGCATCTGAGAAAATCAGAAGTAAAATATAAATAATAAGTGTTGATAATGGGCACAGTGAATCAATGTATAGTTTTTAATGAAACAAGTTTAAAACAATTCGGCTTGTAATTTGATTGTATCGATTCCTGATCTTTGCACCCTTACTTATTTAGAACTAAAGAGTCATTGTCCTTTTTGTACATGATGTTTTAACGGCCGTCAATTTTACATAAATCTGGTACTACATTAAATAGAACAATTGAAAAAATCTTTATAACCCATACATATATATCTCTTCAATTGATGGTATTCATTGAGCGCCACTTGTATCAACATGACTCTGCCATGCAAAATACCTAACGGGTTAAAGTGATCATGAAAGATGTCAAATAAGAGGAAGTTAAATAAAAGCTTATGGCAAAACTTCATACATTTTTTCGGATATCAATTCTTATTGACTGGTTTTATTTTTGTCATGTATGTTAAGTTTTATGAACTAAATTTTTAAATGGAATCTTCAATTTATTTATCTGGGCTAATCTTTACTAGATTTAGTACAAAATGTACCTTGAGAAAGCAGATAAATATCACTTGATCAGCATTGTAAGTCTACAAAGTTTTGTTATAACACTCAATGATTTAATACAGCTAACATGCTGTGTGGATGGTTGTTGAAACGGACAACTAACAAAATAAAAAATGAAATCTTATTTGCTGTTTTGCCTATCTTAACCGCCACTTTTGTTGCATGTAAGCAGATGTATTGCTAAAATGGTGCTTTATATAGAGTTAATACTATGCTTGTTTCATGTAAATATTTTAATCTCACATTCTTTCGTCATTCCACCATTTAAGGAAGAATATTGCAGTTTCAATCAAGTATATTTTAATTCTGCTTTCTTCTTTGCACTTAAAAATAAGCTTCAGTGTCACCATCCTGGATTTTTGTCATAGATATTCAATATTGCTGATAATCGTCTGATTGGTGGGATTCGAACATAATTTAATCATAAATGACCGCTGAAGAAATATGCTAAAACAACCAAATTCATCTTGTTTTGATCTGCATAAATTATCTAATCAAGTGAAGGTATCATTCTTCATTGATACACGGGTGCAGAATTACATAATTTTTATATCTTTATTTGGAATTTGTTACCACTACCCCTATTCTACTACCTTGATGACAGGATATATTTACTTATTTAGGTTTTAAGTTTTAATAAAAACTCATTTTAACACTGTATCTTAAGCAGTAAGATTTTAGTTAAGATTTAAATAGTTTTATGACTGCATATTGTTAAATGTTAATATGTGGCATATTTAATTTCATTTTTAAGGTTTAAGCCTATTACATACGACATTTTTAGCAAGTGGGCAAATTATTGTTAAAATGAACTTTTATGTACTGCTGATACCATTTTTGTTTCATGTAAATATTTTCGTTTCACATTCTTTCATTATTTCGTCATTTAAAATGAATTACAGTAACTGTTTCAAACAAAAAGTATTCTTGATCTGCTTACTTTCTTGCAAAAAACTAAGACTATGTTATTTATTCTAAGCAGTAATCAATTATCAGTAATTGCATACACTGCATACTAACTTACCTGGTAACAAAAGCACCAGTACAGCACATAAAAGTTTAAATTTATGTACGGTCATGTTTGGCCACCTTCTTTGTAAAGTATAAAAAGAGCGATATGAGAAAATCAATGGTATTGCTGTGCGTCACACGAGAACACTTAGCTTGGCATACGCATCAGCTCAGTATGATCAAAGTTTTTTTTCTGTCCGCATGATCATTGGACCCTTAGTTAACAGCTGCATGCAGTAAAGTCGCTGATCAGATTGAATGAGCGTCAAGGCTAATCCTAATTTTCGCTGAGCGCATACTCATTATATTGGTTTTTGTCAAGTTACGGCTCATGGTAGTCGTCGCCAGTTTATATACTGAACAAAAGAGAAACTTTACATTTTTTCAATATAATAATATATCCACTTATACCTATCCTATGCAAAACAAATCAAATCAAATAATTGGATGTTCAAATCACTGTAGATCTGTGTAATTGAAACACAGCTGTGACATCTTCCGTTTGACTGGCAGCGTTGGGAATGAGTAAGAGGTCAAAATAAAAAAAAAAAATCACACATCAAAAATCATTTGTTCCAATTATTTTTTATCATCTGTATAAGTGCGCCCGTGCCGTCTTTCCTTATTTAGCTGGTAAAATTTATGCAGTTCATCTTAAACAGTTAGACGTAGCAACTTCAATTGTTATAATACCCCTATAAAAGACCTCCTCTGATTGACTGAAACTAGCCTGCATTGGTTGTGACAAATTATGGTGTCAAACAGTGATAAGCTCAGGACTTTATGTCAGTGCTGACAGACAGCTAAAAATAAATTGTCCTAAATCTAGCCATTGTGACATTGACTTTTTCACTGCTACCTGACAGCTAAAAATAGTCATTGAAACACAGACTGGTTTCTTATGTATATTTCACAGGTAAAATGATTGTTCATTTAATGAGAACAACATTTAACCCATTTATGCCAAATGGAATTTCCCACAGTTATAAATTGGAACAGTCAATGTCTGTTCGTAAGGGATGTTAGGTGGTATTTTTCATTTTTATTCAATTTTAATTGAAAATTAAGCAAGCAAACAGTGGAGACCCTGATCAAACGCCGCATTCTGCCTATGTCCCACAAAAAGGATGCTATGCATACATGTATATGGGTTAAAATGCAATTATTTTGCTATCTCATAAGAGTTCCACAAATTTAAGAAGATGATTGTTGAATTAATCTTCCTAGTGAAGGTGCACTAGGAACATCTGACTTGAGTTCATTTATAAATATGAAACACTTTAAATAAAACTAGGAAAAGGAGAGATAGTGTCATATAACAGAACAATTAATGCATTCTTTTGAGGTTAACATCAGGATTAGTCACCTCGGTGAACATCACTGTTCTCGGGTTGACAAATCCTGATGTTAACCTCAAAAGAATGAATCAATTGTATAATCTCAATGTAAAGGTCGAACTTTCAATAATGTGTTTTCTTGTAAATGAATACTCTCATAAAGCATTAGACGTTGCAATTGTAAACTTTGGAGCTGCACACTTTAGGTGACATTATGTAGAGGCTACTGGGCAACATCTCGCGTGACCTTGTCTTCTAGGTCAAGGTCAAATAGTGTAGTACATTGTAAATGCTTTACCCTTAACCGTTGGACATAGCAACGTCAAACCTTGCATGTGCATAGATCACATGCTGTAAAGGGTACTGGGCTACATCTCGTGTGACCTTCACGCCAAGGTCAAGGTCAAATTCCATATATCATATATTCATGTAAATGCATTTACTCCTAAACCGTTGGACGTAGCAAATCAAATTTGCAAACGGATAGTTCATCTGACGTGGAGACTACTGGACATTGTTTCGTGTGATTTGGGACCTACTGTAAAGATCAAAGGTCATAAGGTATTTTAAGGTATTTTCTCGTAAATGCATCTCCTATTAATCCATATACATTTGCAGGTGTACATGTCACATACTATAGAATGATTTGGGCAAAAATTTCGTGTGTTCTAAACACCAGGTCAAAGGTCAAACTATGTATTGTAAATGCGACTCCCCTTAACCATTCAGTTAAATTTAATGCCTTTAAATAGGGCACTAATGAGTCAACCCAGAGCCAGGCTAAGCTATAAATACACACACTGCTTTATTGTGAGACTGCATATGTTGCTATTTATAGTTCTAATTTATTTACAGATGATGAATGTCTTAATTTCATGATATGGTTATATTTCCAACAGGTATGCATATCACATTTCTACTGTTGCAACGAGAGGATACAATAGCTATACTCAGACATCAAACTTTGGCAACGTTAGCTTAAATAAATGCATTTAAACTGCATTTACCTTACAATTGCAAAATACTATATAATATTCTCCTTCTTCTATCTGGTTTATTAAGTTCCAAAAGGCAATGTTTTGCTCTTTAGCATTATTAGTAAGATTACTATACCAGTGGAAAAAATCATTTCCCTGCATTGAACCTTGTAGAAAATATGCAAAAAAAACTTTTCCCTGAAGTGTAAGCACATAGTTTGCATTAATGACCTTGGTTTGATTTTAGTTCAGCCAATGGTTGATCTTCCAACTGGTATTGGGAGGGCACAAAATGATAGATTTATGGTCCCAGATACACTTTTTGCAACATTTCTCATGATTATTCATATAACAAATAATTTAATGAGGGTTTTCTCCACTTGGGTGCGCAGCTACAAAAATTAAGGTATCTGTATACAAAATTGATGCATCTAGTTGGTTTAAACACATTTCACTAACATTTTATTTTTATTAGAAATTAATGCATAATATATATGCAAATATTATGCAAGTTAAATTATTACATCATTAATTTCTATTTGTAAGAAAAATGGAATTATAAAATATTGCTTGATTTCATTCAACTGTCTGGAGCAACCCTTTATTATGACGTCAGCCATCTAACCCAATAGAAAACTCAGTTTAGCGTTGCATTTATCTAGCGACTTGAAAACTACCATATGAGCTGCGACATGAGATTTCCAACAAAGTGGTATATGTGACCAGCAAAGCCTCATCGCATACGCGCAGTCTGATCAGAGCCATTGCTTGTCGCCTGAATATTCTATGAGTGTTAAGCTACTGACTGACCATCATTTGGAGTTTCTAAGCTTTAAAGGAGCCTGTACAGGCTCGCCTGAGTCTACACTTGTCAAAATGACACAGTATTGGAAATCACATGTCACGGCTCATATGTGATATAGACATAAATTCCTGTTACACCATCGAGTGATAGCAGACAACATTTATAAACTATTTTATCTTTTTTCTCAGAAAACATAAGGCTTTAATTGCATGTGAATGATCTAAAAAGTGACATTTCAAGCTATACATTTTCTTTTTTTAAGAAATGATATAAAAAGAATATCGTCTGCTCAAGAATTTTCAATGGAGCTTAATGGGTTAATTGAATAGTTCACCTTCTTCATGTACAGGCAATAGGTGAAGCTGATTCAAAAGTAGTGTTGGAAAAAATATTATAATATATTTAGGTGAACCTTTTAGACTGATTGGACATTGCAACATTTAAATTTTGCAGGTGCATAGGTCGCATGCATTCTCATGTAAATGTTACTCATATCTATCCCCTTGGAAGCAGCAACTTTATCTTTTTTGCAGGTGCATCATGCCATTTTATGTAGAACGCACTGAGAAACATCTCGTCAAAGGCAAAAAGGTGGTTAAATTTTTTGTTTATTGTTACTCCCATTGTGGGAGTCTGTAATTGTTCTATGTTTTGTTGTACGTTACTTTATGTCCATTCTAGTATTGCAATCATCTTGATGGGAAGAGACAGCTGGTTGCTTTGTTTAATTTGTCTTCCTGGTATCTCGTGATGGTTGAGCGGCTCTTCCTCGCGGTGCCACGGGGTTGTCTGCGGTTTGTGATTGTGGTATTTCCTGATCATACTCACTTATATAGCATATAAACTATCACAATATGCTGATGGTACTCAGTTGATACGGGACAGTACAGAAAAGTCTTTGAAAGCAGCTTTAGATTTGCTTAAAAGTGTTTAAAATGACAGGAATAACTTAATGTTAGCAAAACAATGGCATTATTGATCTGCTCGTCGTGTGGCTCTCTGGAAATTTTGTGTGAAATATTTGCATTAAATTGGTCCCAGGACCCTTTAAAAATTTAGGATTCAGGTTTTCTCCTCTTATCTTCAACATATGGGACTTAAACTCCCAAGAAATATGTTTAAAAGTTAAAAATGTACTAAATCATTGGTTGAAAAGAAAATGCACTCTACCTGGAAGTTTATCTATTATCAAATTTCTTGCATTCTAGAAGGTTCTTGTGTTTGCTATGTTTTGTGCGCGTCTGTTTATATGTGCTTCGTGGTCACCTGCTGGGAAAGGGCTGACCTCTTGGCTCTCGTTTGTGGTGTCTTCTGTGAGTTTGTCACTTTCCCATTGGTATCCTGGGTCAGGTGTGGTACTTGATTGTATCGATTCCTGATCTTTGCAACCTTACTTACTTTGTTCATATTTTTATTTCGTTACCAGCCCTGCCAAATGGACTGATATACGAATTCAAAAATCTATGTAATAAAATCCTAAGGAATTAGTGTCCCAGATATGATAAAATAAGAATCATAGTAAAGAATATCGCCTATGCTCAGAATACTAATTCAGGCGCTAAAGATCTCTTTGCTTCAAAGAGTACTACAACAATAAAAACTAAATAATTGGAAATGTTTATCTTTAATCAATGTTTACCCTATTTTGTCCATAGGTACCTCATACTATGTTAAATAAAGCTGTGCATAACAAAATCCCCTTGGAAAGATGTAATGCATAATTGGGTGGAATTGTGTAAAAACTTTACCTGTTGAAAACGTAGGTTGAAAAAAGCTGGCAAGAAAAGGACATCAGAGAATTCCTTGATATTAATGGTGAAAAAGACGAAGTTTACACGTTGGATGATTAACAACAATGAATAATATTATAGGTACAGTTTTAGCTTATCAATATCTTTTAAGCAAAAAGTAAGTGGGTATGGTCAGGAAATACAACAACACACACTGGAAACGCTACAGTACATTTACAGTAACAAGACATTCAAAATAACAAAAAAGCAAAACAACTGGCTCTCTCTACCTCGTCAAGATGATTGCAAAACTAGAAAGGACATACAGAATGAATATCAAAATAAATATCAACACAGAACGCCCCCAAACACTGGGAAGTACATAAACAATAAATCTTCAACAACAGAACCATCGCCTTAGAATGGACAGTGACCTCAGCTACCTTGGGGTTAAATGCATTTTACTGGCGCCAAATATTCGCCCTAGATTATGTTTTTATTAATACACAAACGTTGTTAAGCTTGCATGTAGGCTTCCAAGCTAATACCATGGATCATCACAGACAAACTAATCAAATTAACACACTATGGTGAAACAAAGAAAAAGGTTCATAACTCCCAGATAGTCAGAGCTTAAGAAAACCTCAAGTTGAGCTACGGACAAGCATCAGGCACCAACCAACAGATTAAAGTTTTACATCAGGACCGTCATTGAGTATGAGGCCTGACCCACCGTCGTGCAATTCAAGAGGAAACCATAGCTATAAACTGTGATTGGGTTACAACCAGACAGTTTTGTTTTCCTCAATCAGTGCAATAGTGATATCGAGTCAGATTCTCCGTCTTCCGCTGAATCAAGAAGGGTTGATGTCAGTTACAAGCGTAAGCATGTGCACAGATTACTGATTAACCGTTTAGTCAAGCTTGCTCATGAAACATAATATTGAAGTGACCATCTCAACATGACCATAGCTGTTGAATGAGAGGTAAAGAATTTTATCGAACAAAAAATTCAAAACATCAAACAAAACACTTTTATATCTAATCATTTCATTTGAATTCTCAATCTAGATAAGATCTCTAACATTTTATTAAATATCCCTGTTTAAAATCAACAAATTTAAATAATCAAACATTCAGCATTTTATTTTATACACTCACGGTTCTGACAAGTCTATGTAGCTTATTGTATATTAGCTTTGAACTTCACGAGAACAGTTGATGATTTGTTATCATAAGTGAACTATTTTTCTCACTAACCAGATCTGTATATCCGTTGTTTTTACCCATGTCCGTACCAGCCCGTGGGAAAGATAACAATCGAACACCCGCACGTCGGCCACACGCTGCCGCACGCCGATCCGTGACGTCATTGTAATGTTTAAATTATGTCACCATGTCGCATCTCAGCGTATTCAGGATATTCCATGCTTTTTTCAATATAAAATGTGTTTTTAGTGGTGAGCAAGAAAAAGATTCTATTAGTATAGAAAAATCCGTCCTTCTCATCACTCGGTACGCCTCATGATGCCAATCAGTGATCCTCGGGATAGATTTTTCTATCCTACCCTCACACTCATGATGAATTCTTATTATACACCATCATAGATCAATCTGGAAATGACTGGATATCACTAATTGATATTTTCATGAAATATCAAGACTTTTCATGATTGATTTTCAGAACTCTATAGGTAAACTATATGAGCCGCGACATGAGATTTCGAACAATGTGGTATGTGCGACCAGCAAAGCATCAGATCAGCCTGCACATACGCGCAGTGTGATCAGAGCCTTTGCAAGTCGCTTGAATATTTTATGAATGTTAAACTACTGACCAAACAGCATTTGGAGTTTCGAATTTTCAAAGAAAGCTGCACAGGCTTGTCTGAGTCGACACATGTCAAAATGCCACATTGTTGGAAATCATATTTCGCGGCTCAAATGTAGATACATTCCAAAATGATATCGAAAATATTATTTTGCAATCTAGTTTTTCTGCAATTCCCATGAAAAATTGAATATGTAACGATTATTTTAGAAACTATTAAACTATCAAGCTCCACCAGTTTATCATGAGTAAACAAACAAACGATCATATTGAAATTATAGAATACAAGTATTATAGTGTTTCCAGCGTTCAAGTGACCCCCATTTTTTTTTAAACAGCTTTAAATTAATTTAAAAGAAGAACGGCACTTAGCATGTGGATTTAAATGCACACCGCGTAAGTAAAACTTATTTTTCGAGACGCCCTTATTTGTAAATGAAGCCCAAATCCCCTGTACAAAAGAATAACTTAGTTGTTTTTCCCTGTGAATATACCCATGTGTACCCCTTTAGATACACGTGGTATATTTGCATTGCTACGATGATATATACTAGCCTACAGGAATATCTACATACGCTGATTCAACGAAAAGCTTTTCCGCAAATTTCACTTGTCATCATTTTGACATACACACGCACGCACACACGCAATTGTAAAAGTCTATATGGGTCATAGGCCGTGCCATATTGAAAGCATGCAAATTAAGGCTTAAGCATGAAACCTGCGTGTATATGTAGCACCTTCCATTTCAATCTATCGACTCTTATTGCCTACTAGGTAATTTGTCATGGCTTGTCGTCTGCTGATATTTTTTAAAAATCAATTTGTCTGTTGTTTTTGTTGTTTCTATTTTTTTTCGGGAATAGCAGTAGAGTGTCAATCAGTTTGGATCCAGATCATGCCCGCCGAACCTGATCTGGGTCCAAATTCTTTGCAGAGGTTATCAGCAGACGACCCTAGTAAGTAAAGAATTTATGACGACAAAAATTTTTTGGGTGGAGAAATAGGAAAAATAATTTTCTGTTACGCACACTTATCTGTGGGACTGACGAAATACCTCCACTGACCTGTATAAGCCATGTTTTATTTATATCGTTAGTTCACTTGGGGACTAATTCAAAAAGGAGCAGCAAAAACCATCGACATCAAAATTCCATCTAATCCCAGCTTATACAAAAACTCATATTTATGTGGAAAAATTAATTCAATTACGCGGTCTATATCTAAATTGATTTGTGTAATTTATTTTTTCAATTAAAATCACCATTAAAGAATAATTAGCAATTAACGGGGTTCAATTAGGTCCTGGAATCACAATTGTTCCCTTGTTTAAGTTACGAGAATTATTTTCTAAACTATTGGTTTCAAAACAAATAGAATACACTTCATACATTACATATGTGTCTAACACAAACAGCTCTTTAAATGTTTTGCAGGGTATTATGTTGAGGGTTTCTTGATAAGAAATGGGACTTGGATCCTGATTGGAGGACAACTTTCGACGGGCTTATCAAAGGTGTATGATAATTACTTATCAGCAAACAAAACGCATAATCTACTATTTTTTTTATAAATCGGTTGTTTAATGATACATGAATAACATGAAAGGAAAAATAATGCGTAGAACATGGGGGTTATCTGTTGGATTTTTTATACTCCAGTACTAAATAATAAGTGAGTATGATTAGGAAATACCACAATCTCAAACTGCAAACAAACCCGTGGCACAACGAGGAAGAGCCACATAACAATCACAAGAAACCAGGAAGACAAACTAAGAAAGTTGAATTTAATGTTGAGTTTTTTATCGTTGTTTTATCTCATTTTTATATTTCGATTTGTATATACTTCGATCTGATACATCGTTGGTGAGGCTGGTACCGTCAAACACGGTACCGTCAAACTCTATGGTGATTTAGTTTATAAATTCAAAAGAATTGTTGGAAAACCTAAATTTAGTGATCAACTAAAAGGATAATCAAACGCTACAAAAATGTATATATGATATGGATGCAAGTATCGTGCAATAGTCAGCATGTCATAAACCCAAAGCCGGTTTAGAGCTTTGGTTTCCTCTTCAATTACACTACTGTGGGATAGGCCTCTGACTCAGTGATGTTCCTGATGTAAAGCTTTAATCGGTTGGTACCTGATGTTTGTCTTTGGCTTGGGCCACCGTGGCTTAACTTGTGGGTTTCTTTAGATCTGACTATCTGTGAGTCATGCGCTTTTTTCCATCATAGTGTGTTTATTTGATTGGATTGTTTCTCTGTGATTATACATTGTAATTGTTATTAAACCCCATGCGAGCTTAACATAGTTTTTGTTTTAACAACACAAAACTCTAGGGCGAAGATTAGGTACCAGTAAGTTGCATTTACGCCCCTGTTAATACGGCTACTGTCCGTTCTAAGCCGGCTGTTTTGTTGTCATTAATGCATTGTTTGTTGCTGCATCAATTGTGTGGTGATTGGTATTCTATCTGGTTGTATGCCATTTCTGGTCTAGCGATGATTTGATGATGCATTTGAGAAGATGATTGCTTGACTTTGAATGTGCTATTGCTGTGGTGCATGTACTTAGTGTGCTGTATTGTCGTGATTAAACAGCAACGGAATCAATCTAGGGTAAAAGTACAGCTGCTTGGAGAAAGACTAAAAGGAAAGTACATTACTGCCAAACAGTTAAATGGGCCAAGAGGGTTTGAAATTGAATTAAAATTGGGAAAATGTCATCTTTGTCAGATGAATCCACACTCTAAACCTATTTCTTTTGCAAATCTATTCCCATTTGGCGTCTGAAACACGAACAGATTTATCCATATTACATTGATGGATGGATAAAAATCTACTGGAGTCGTATTTAGGGGACTATATCGTAACTTTTAAAGGGGTCTCTCAACTTAAGATATTAAACTCTGATATGAATCACGTGTGAATATTTTAAAGAGCTATTGCAAGGTGCGTTATCTTGTTGAATGCTTGGGGTATAGTGCATTCAAATTGGTGTTTTATATCGCTTTTGATATTATCTTGATATGCCTTACTGGTGATTGTTTCATTAACAAGCTTAAGTTGAGAGACCCCATTAAAAGTTACGAGATAGTCCCCTCAATACAACTCCAGTGGATTTTTACTCATCCATCAATGAAATGTGGATAAAGGGGTACTTGCATCTGTGCCCATGCATGGATTTTCTTTAAACTTTGCATAATAATTACTCATTATATACAAACTATGAAAATGTATTTATTGAAATAGATAAATAAGAGTAAGGCTTGGGAAGCAGCCCTGACGTGCTCCACCTTTGAGGTGGCACCCGTCTCTAAATTTCCATGTCCTAAATCTATAGTTTTGTTTGTTTCTATGATTTGTCATACAGATTGAATCCAAAATACCATAGGCATTATATAAATACCAGGAAACAATTTGGATAAATTATGGTTTACGATTTCTGACCAAGTGATTATAAAATTTCAATATTTTTTTTTCAAAAATTTACAAAACATTTAACATTAAATTCCAAAGATAGATATGTTCTAGCCTTTGTCAAGATATCATATTATCATAAAAACATGACATATATATCCTGCTGATCTGAGCCAAATTTCATGAAAATCCAAAACCGGTAACTTTGTCATTACCTACCTCTTATGGGTATAGGTCAGTTTTAGCAAAATTAATTATTTAGTTCAAATGAATCAATAACTCGACAGAAGAAGGTTGTTTTTAAATCTACTTCCACTTTTCTCAAAGAAAGACATGTTTAGACAATTTCAAATGATTCAATGGCCAGAAATGGCAAAGGTCATGGCCCCATGTCATGGCACTATGGGGCCAAGACAATGTGTATCACTTCCTCAAGTCCTGTATGATATCTTTTAAGAAACATAATATCCTATCAATAAACGTGTGAAAACAAGAAGACCAAATATTTCCCTTTACATCCCAACTGAACTAGAGTAACCACATTTTGGTGCCGTGACCAGGATTAAGTGTAACAGAGTCATATCAAAGGTAACATAGAACAGTGTTCTACATGAATAATTGAGGTCCAGAAACGAAACTGTATGCCTGGAATATACAGCCAGCCAAAGAATAAATGTTGCCATTTGATGGAAATCAGCATCAGGTTTACAAAACAGAATATACAGAGAAGATTTAAGCATTATTTTAGCAATACCTTTGAAGCCAAGAGTTATCTGTGACCAAAATGGTTAAATTTAACCAATAGGTTTGACAGGGGGTTATTCTTGTGAACCAGGTTTATTAATGAGGCTTACAATTATAAAACCATAGATATAAGGTTCTTCTCCTGTATGAACTGACTTGTCATAAGGTTTCTCTTCTGTATGAATTAAAATTCTTAATAATGTTACATATTAAGTGTAACATTGGTTAGATGTAGTTTTAATGTTCGAAACTAGATGTGGTAAGTCCGATGTCACCATATTGTATCGTTTTGGGTAATATTATTGTGCAAGCACTTCATTAAATAAGAATCATGGCACATAATATTGAAGAATATTGTTTATTTTCTTTTCCAATCAGTAATAGGGAAAAACACTGAACATATCAACTTCTACCAATAAACGTACTAGCATGGTGATTCAAACTAAGCAAGTATTCAAGAATGTTTTACACTGAAACATAATTATTGTATTTTTTACATTTCAATGAATTAGGGCCATGTGTTTACATCAAGTTGAAAAAATATGTTACCGGTCCTTGAATTTCATGAAATTTGGTCTACATATTCTTAACATATATGGAAAGTTTATATGTTGAAATGGTATCTTGACAAAGACCGCAACGTGTAAAAATTTTAATTCCAATTTGACTGAATACAAAATATACAGTTGAAAATTGGGGTACCATCTCATAAAAATGACTGCCCACCTGTTATCCTTATACATACAAAGCCATTAATAGTATCAGCGAACTTATCTATGATATTGTTATTTAATAAAACATTTCTGCGCCCGTTACATGATATGTCAATTACTTTAGAAATGATTATAACTGGATACCCTAAGGTATTGTAGTGATATCATACATGACGTCATAAATTAGCAATGGAATTGCATAAAAACTCAACTGCGCCATAAATATAAAAGTCATACCCCAGACAATTAATGAACATAATATTGTCAAATTCCAAGCGTGGGCAGACTCCCATGTTAATTTCCCATACCATGCAAGAGCCCCTTTGTTTGTGTTTCAGACGTCACCAGATTTGCAAAAGAAATAGGTTTAGAGTGTGGATTTATCTGAAAAGATGACATTTTCCCAATTTTATTACATTTTCAAACCCTCTTGGCCCATTTAACTGTTTGGCAGTAATGTACTTTCCTTTTAGTCTTTCTCCAAATAATTGGACTTTTACTATGTAGCATCAAATTTGAACACCAAAAATGAACTTAAAATATCTTTTAAAAGTAAATATGTAAAATTATATAATTTGTGCAACATACTTGTGCACGTTGACCAAAGTCAATCAAGTGATTCATTGTTAATACACTCCATAGCTTCAATTCTTAAAGTATTTTCACAATGCACCGTATACATGACTTTATAGATTCCCACCACAGTTTCCTTTGCTGCTCTCCTTATTATCTCATAATTCGAAATAGAGTTTTGATAAGCAACTTTGATTTGCTAAAAAAAGGATCAACCTTTTTAGAAGTTAAAACTTGATACAAAACATCTGCAAAAACAAGCCATATTTTTACTCGCTATAACTAGATATGTCGTGCATACAGGAGCAGAAATAAATCATATCTGAAACAAAGCACAAGTTTATTTCAAACACTCAAACAGGTATAGGGTATGTAGATAATTATGACAAAAATCGCTATCTATAAAAAATTTGGAAAGCAGCTGTATGGTACTAGTAAAATGCATTGAAGCCCCCCCCCCCCGATGTGGGCTTCAAGCTAAGGCTGCTGTCCGTTCTAAGGCGGTGGTTCTATTGTTGTTGATTCGATGTTTGTTGTTGACCCTAAACAAATCGATTAAGTCTCTTATTATGATTCAATTATAATCACAGCTCAGCATTTTTTGAAAATGAACATAAAATGAATTTGCCTTCCTTAAGCAACATATATATATATATGAAACTATCCACTTAACAGGCCTCCAGATAAGAGTGCGTATTGGAGAATTATGTTCTTTATTTCTCATTCAAAACATATGTTGAGGGTACTCAAAAGAACCGTCTCAATGAAACGGGTACACATGTTTAAATTAATGGGTAAGAAAATAATTGAAATTTTACGAAAATCAAATTTTCTAATCTGGACCTATGTCGACACTAGAAATGTATCTCATTGTATTGCAGGATATGTTCGATATTCCTGGAGGTCCACTACTTATTCAGCCAGGTGACGCATTGTGGGTATCTTTTTGCATTATGTGTATCTGCTGTAAGGAAATCACAAAACAAAATGCATTTAAACTTTTTTCATAAATGTGGGAGTAGGCATATATTGAAACCAGCAAGCTCAATATACGATTCAAGTGTCCTACCTTTTAAAACATAATATTTCCTTTGCCCTTTGTTAGACGAAGTCTTACAGTTTCATTGTTGGCGAAAAGCTGACTTGTATAGTGTAGATTGTATTTTCTTGTCCTTCGGGATCATGGGTTTCATTGTGGAACTTTGAAACTATTTGAGGGTCACTGATGAAGCCTAAATGGCAGAAACTAGCTAGTCTGGCCCAGAAAATATGCACACTCTAGTTTCAGTTCTTTGGTGCAGTCTTTGCTTCCAAAGGATACCCTTTTAAGAACATATTTGACTTCACTACAGCTGGTGACTGGGACTGTGTGGCGGCGGTAGAACGTCTCCCTGCCCTTCACTATAGTGTAGATTGTATTTTCTTGTCCTTTGGGATCATGGGTTTCATTGTGGAACTTTGATCCTATTTAAGGGTCACTGATGAAGCCTAAATTGCAGAAACTAGCTAGTCTGGCCAAGAAAATATGCACACTCTAGTTTCATTTCTTTGGTGCAGTCTTTGCTTCCAAAGGATACCATTTTAAGAACATATTTGACTTGACTACAGCTAGTGACTGGGACTGTGTGGCGGCGGTAGAACGTCTCCCTGCCCTTCACTATGGTGTAGATTGTATTTTCTTGTCCTTTGGGATCATGGGTTTTATTGTGGAACTTTGAAACTATTTGAGGGTCACTACTGAAAAATAGTAAGTGAGTATGATCAGGAAATGCCACAATCACAAACCGCAGACAACCCCATGGCACCGCGAGGAAGAGCCGCTCAACCATCACGAGACACCAGGAAGACAAATTAAGCAAAGCAACCAGCTCTCTCTTCCCCATCAAGATGATTGTAATACTAGAATGGACATAAAGTAACATACAACAAAACATAGAACAATAACAGACTCCCACAATAGAAGTAACAATAAACAAAAAGTCAACAACAACAACAGAACCACCGCCTTAGAACGGACAGCAGCCTAAGCCACTGGGGGACTTAAATGCATTTTACTGGTACCAAATCTTCGCCCTAGATTCTGCTGTTGTTGAAGTACAAGAAATGTTCAGCTCGCATGGAGACCATCTAACTAATGCAATGTATCATCATGGAGAAACACTCTAATCAAATTAACACACCATGATGAAACAAAGAAAAGGGCTCATGACCCACAGATAGTCAGAGCTAAAGAAAACCTCCAGTTGAGCCACGGTGGGTCCAGCTACAGATAAGCATCAGGCACCAACCCACCGATTAAAGCTTTACGTCAGAGCCGTCATAAAGTCTGAGGCCTGACCCACCGTCATGCAATTAAAGAGGAAACTATAGCTATAAACCGTGATTGGGTTTAAAACTAGGCATGCAGACTGTCGCATGATATCCAAGTTATATCCAACCCTTATATAACGTTTTACTATCTTTTTGAATTGATCACTAAAATTAGGTTTTCCAACAATACGTTTGAACTTATAAACTAAATCACCATAAAATATAGGTTCTGATATGCCTTGTTGCAGAAGAGTTTTTAACCCAATATTGTATTTAACAATTAACTCTGAGTGTCTGTGGTAGAATTTAGAAAATGCTTTTCGAATTTTATGAATGGCAGAAACTAGCTAGTCTGGCCAAGAAAATATGCACACTCTAGTTTCAGTTCTTTGGTGCAGTCTTTGCTTCCAAAGGATACCATTTTAAGAACATATTTGATCAATGTATGGAACAAATTACATGCCATGAAATGATTATTGATCTATCAAAGATATTTAAATGTATAAACTGTTTAACTTTGGCACATTTTTCACTAGTTTTACATACGAGGGACGTTTTTTATGTTCGTGGAGTGGTAGATTTAATGAAAACAGCGACAGTAAATGCATACATCATATATATATTTGGCAAGATTGAGCTTTTATCTATACATGCAATCTAAAATTATTTCAAAATGCATTACTTTTATGACTTCCAAGAGGCAAAGTAAGAAAGAGGGCAAATATCAGGAATAGATACAATCAAACACCATACCTGACCCAGGATACCAATGGGAAAGTGACAATTTCACAGTTACATATTACAAACGAGAGCCAAGAGGCTAGCCAGTGACCACAAGGCATCAATAATCAAACGCGCAAGAAAGCATAGCGAAAACAAGACAGAAATAACATGAATGATCCACACAAGAAGTACCGCCTAGAATTGGTCAGTAAAAATATTTAATGGAGGGTCTAAACCGGTTTCCCTGCACCAACCCCACCCTTAATTCAGATATAGATCAAGACACGTCTAAATTAAAGTAAGAAAGAGGAAAAAGGTCAAGAATCGATACAATCAAGTACCACACCTGACCCAGGATACCTATGGAAAAGTATCAAACAAACAATTAGACATCATAAACGAGAGCCAAGAGGTCAGCCCTTTTCAAGCAGGTGACAACAAGGCATCAATAAACGGACACCCGCGAAAGCATAACAGACACAAGACAGAAATAATATGAATGATCCACAAAAGAAGTATCGCCTGGGAACGGTCCCTAAAACTATTTACTGGAGGGCTTAAACCAGTTTCACAGCACCAACCGCACCTTTAGTTCAGATGTGGATCAAGACACATAGTAGATGTTTGATTTGAAAGAAAGACCCCTTTTTTCTTGAAAAATAATATGTCGCGAAAGTTCTGCCGTAGAGATATTTATATATAAACGCTACCATTGATTTTTTTCAACATTACGGTGAATAGCAAAGAATTCATTAATGTAAGACATTCGGGACACAGGCACATTATACTTTAGCGTTCTGACTTGCATTTTTGCGCAATTACCGACTGCGAAATCAGCCTGATACTGTAGCTTTAAAGAATCACACCAGCATACATTTTCACAAAAATCTTGGTCTAAGCATATTCAAATTTGTAATTTTGAACGACTCATATTTTAAGCAAAAGGGAAAGTAGGTTTGTGGCAGACCAGGACAGTGGAGATCAGGGATGACACAGAAAGTCAGTGAGACAGACAGACAGACCTCAGGGGTACTCTGCTATTTTTATATAGAAAAGTGAGGTATCCCCGCCTGGCAGGCAGGCAGTCACAACGCACTTACACACGCGCACGGATGCACACAGACAAACAGGCTGATACAATTTGCCTTGTCGCTATAGCTCACAGGATTTGATACCAATAAACTGTATTTTAAAAGCCCCACATTGACTCTATGGTGGATGTTGTGTTGTTGTTGAATTATTGTTTATTGTCGCTCCCATTGTTTGTGGGTGTTATACAAAATATTAAGTGAGTATGATAAGGAAATAACACAATAACAAACTGCAGACAACCACATGGCACCGCGAGGAAGAGCCACTCAACCATCGCGAGGCACCAGGAAGACAAACTAGTAAGCAAAGTAACCAGCACTCTCTTCCCCATCAAGATGATTGCAATACTAGAATGGACATAAAGTAACGTACAACAAAACATAGAACAACTACAGACTCCCACAATGTGATTAACAGTAAACAAAAATCCAACAACAACAGAACCACCGCCTTGGAACGGACATCAGCCTAAGCCATCGGCGTGGGGTTGGGTGGCTTAAATGCATTTTACTGGTACCAAATCGTCGCCCTAGATTCTGCTGATGTTGAAGTACAAGAAATGTTCAGCTCGCATGGAGGCCTTCTAACTAATGCAATGTATCATCATGGAGAAACCCTCAAATCAAATTAACACACCATGATGAAACAAAGAAAAGGGCTCATGACTCACAGATAGTCAGAGCTAACGAAAAACTTAAATTGAGCCAAGGTGGGTCCAGCTACTGATAAGCATCAGGCACCAACCCACCGATTAAAGCTTTACCTCAGAGCCGTCAAAGAGTCTGAGGCCTGACCTACCGTCGTGCAATTAAAGAGGGAATCATAGCTATAAACCATGATTGGGTTTAAACGTTTGTTCTTTGTTTGTGATTCAGTACGTTGTACTTTTCTAGTTTTGCAATTATCTTGATGGTGAAGCGAGAGCTGTTTGCTTTATTATTATAGTCTCTCTGATGTCTTTTTACTGTTAGTGTTCTGTATATTTTCCTTATGATGTCGTGGGTTGGTATGCAATGTGTCATGGTGCCATTAGTTGTTATGTAATATTTGAGTGTGACCTTTCCTAGCCGCATTCATGCACTTATGAAAGTTGGATAACTACTTAACTGCTGTTTACTCTGATAATATTTATTTTATTTTCTTGTAGGCTGCCCGTTGTCTTTACATCAATTCTGGTTCAAGGCCTGTTAATTTTGGGTTAGTATTTTTAAAGCTGATGGAACAGTAGTGCTTAGAAAATTTAAGCTGAATTTGTACAGAATTTGCCAATTAAACCAACATAAAATCAGTGAATTTATGATTTACTCATATTTTAAATGTAAATCATATGCACAAAGTATAAGCTAGTGTGTGGCACAATAATGATGCATAACTGTGCCATAATCGCAGATGATGTATTATTTTGTTACAGCTGTAAATTGACATTTATAAAGTAAATCATCATAAAACATGCGCTCTGATATGTCATGTTAAAGAAAAGTTTTTTAAACAATATTGTATTAAACAATCAGCTCTGAGTGTCTGTGGTAGTTTTTTTTCAAATTTTATGATATCTATAACATTGTTTAAATAATTCAGCAGTTAAAAAAGAGACTTCAATATCATATAAAATGGCCTGACCTACCCGAAGTACAGTGGGATATATCTCACCTACGATTTGTTTAAAATAAGGACCATCAATTTTAAGTAAGTAATCTAAGAGAATCTGGAGGTGGAATTATAAGCTTCAATAATTTCAGTTTGATTATTGTCTTACAGAGACAACATGAAATTTCTATCATAACAAAACAGAAACAAAAATCAGTAACCTGGGGAGCACAATTAGTACCCATTGGAATAACTACAATTAGTCTAATTAATTTCGAGCAATATCTTATAAATATACAGTCCAAAAGATAATGGAAAGCATCACACATTTTCTTACATGACCATAACTTATATCAAGTCTAAATTAAACGTTTTACATTTACACAGAGACTGTCCACCAATACAGTATCATGTTTTATTTGTTTGTTTGGTGCTTAACGACGCATCAACTCTTGTGGGTCATTAGCGTCAGACGGTATCAAATTAAACATGATGTGGATGGAAAAAGTAAAAATTTGTAAGATAAAATAAAAGGAATGAAGGTAATGAGTTTGTATAATGATAATAAGTTGTAATAATATGGTTGTTGACAGGAGAGATCACGTAAAATATCTGACAGTTTCAAAGAGCTATTCAGATAACTGTACATGTTCTTTAACTGAACATAATACAACACTAACTAATCTGTATTATGGACTGATACAAATATAAAACAAAACATGATTTTAAAATACCAATTAGATATTGTCTACCCTAACAAATTCAAAAAAAGTTTTATTAATTTGGACCATTTACAGCTGGAGAATGTAAATATACTTGACGTTATGACGTCACTTCCTGAAAGTCTTGCAATACTTCTTCATGTCGCCTGGTTTGTAACATCACTTCCAGAGTAGTTATATCTGTGTCAGTGGATAGGGATCCCTGCCAATCAGTAGATGTTTATTTATAGATTATTTTATAACAATACTTATCGCTTAAGCATTTTTTCTATTTATTAATTTAGGGATGCATGTTTAGTTGCATAGTCGGATCCTTCATTGTAGTCATTCTGTAAATCTGAGATACAAATGTGCTAATGAGGCTTCGCTTTTGGGCTAGTTTGTCTAAGATATATATATTATTTTGTTGATGAAGGGATAGAATATCCAAATAAATACCACTATAAGCGGGCCAATATTGGCCCGCCAGCAAAACGCCATTGCATGCCGGCTTGGTATTTTTGTGAACGTTTACGGAATTTGGACCAATATTGCTAAAAAAAACCTCTACATTTTTGTGATTTAACAGGGGGAGGGGGTCTGGACCCACTGTCCCCCCTCTGAATTCGCCCATGCAACTCATTTTCTTTCTGTTCCAGGTTGAGTGCAGCGGAGGAAAGTGCAACTTTCAAATTGACATAGGTTACGACCTGAAGTATGAAGACAGTTATGCACGACCTCCTACCTGTAGAACAAGGTCACCCGAGTTCTCGTTTTGCAATATTAAGGACTTAGCAGGTGTATGCGGTTGATACACAATTAAGCCAGTCTTTTGACAGCGAGGCTCATAATTTTTCAGTGAAACCTCATTTCGTGTTTATTCATAAAGAATAAAATCTATTTTCACAACTATTCTAAGTATCATATTGGAATACTATTTAAGTCAGATAAATATGTGTTTCTATACTGGCCTTTATTTTAAAAAAGGAAGAGGTTGTTCTTCTGCTAATGAAACACTGCCCACTGTGAATAACACCTATAAACGGCTATGGTTGTGTTACTAAATAGTTTTGACCGATTTTGCAATACAGCGCCCAGTTTCATCATAACATTTAAGACGTGTGTTTGTCTTTAAAATGTCTCAGGACGTCTTTAAGACACAAATCGTGTTTCACCAAACTCTCCAGATTTAAGAAGTTCTAACTTTTTGCCCTATACGTAGGACAAATAAAGCGGTGTCCCAGCTTTTACTTTTGTACTAAATAGTTTGTTTGATTTGATTCATTACATCCGTCAACAATTTTTCAGTTATGCCTGGATGGGTCTTCCTGGTCTTCCTGGGCTGAACCAGTACTAAGCAGTGATCAATGTGTCTTTCTCAAGGACACAACGCTGATGAAGCTATTTCATAGTAAGTGAGTATGATCAGGAAATACCACAATCGCAGACAACCCCGTGGCACAGCGAGGAAGAGCCGCTCAACCATCATCAGACACCAGGAAGACATATTAAGCAAAACAATCGGCTCTCTCTTTCCCATCAAGATGATTGCAATACTAGAATGGACATAAAGTAACGAACAACAAAACATAGAACAATTACAGACTCCCACAATGGGAGTTACAATAAACAAAAAGTCAACAACAACAGAATCATCGCCTTAGAACAGACAACAGCCCAAGCCACCGGGGGTGGGGGGGGGGGGGGGCTTAAATGCATTTTACTGGTATTAAATCTTCTCCAGTCATGCACTCTACCACTGAGCCACTGCGCTGAACCAATGACGTAATAAATATCTCCTGAAAACACATTTTTGCATAGCGCAGCTCATATAGTTCTTTATTTAAGACGAATATCGAAATCTCATACTTAGCTAATAATGCAATACGTATATCTACTATATCTACGAGTGTTAATATATTTACAAGATATAGACCTATTAGATACCGTGTATAAATATTGTCTATTTTAATTATATTACATTGACCATGCTATAAAATGCAAAGTAAATTGTGTCCACTACAATATGCAAGCATTTAATCAGAAATGTCACTGTAGATAAAGAAGAAACAAAAACGATTATAAATATTGTTTTATTTTGCTTAAATATCAATATGTTTTAAAAGGGCAGAACAAGATTTTGCATAGCTAAATCAATCAGCATCCACACAATTTTTTCTTCATTTTTCACCAAAGGGTCTGGTTCTGAAAGAGTAAATATGATTACTTTATAGACAGATGGTAACGTTTACATGCGTCTTCCTGGTGGTGAACACTGAAATGCATTTAAGATATAATAATTTGAGCCGTGACATGTGACTTCCAACAACGTGGCATTTTGATTAAATAAGACTCAGACTAGCATGTTCAGCCCAATTTTAAGCTTAGAAAACTTAAATGGTGTTCGATCAGTAGCTTAACACTTATTGAATATTCTAGCGACTAGCAAAGGCTCTGATCAGGCTGCATGTATGCGTTGGCTGATCTGAGCCTTTGATGAGAGCACATACCACAGTGTTGGAAATCTCAGCTCAATTATGTAAATAGCATTTTTTTATTTTGGACATGCTGAAATTATTTCATCATATGTCTACAACTTTTAGGTGGTAAGGACATGTCATAATGAGAAGACATGGACAAACTGATGAAACCAAGAGCACAAAACACTATGACACAACAAATTAAATACAACCATAAAGTAAAGCATACAATAAACACATCATCCGTCATCTCTCTTCCATAGCGTGAAAATTACGAGCAGGAAAGTGAAACAACCAGTTAACGGAGCAAAGACATAATCTAACTACAGCTGCACTTTGGGACAATATCAAAACATAAGTGAGTATGATCAGGAAAAACCATAACTACAAACTGCAGACCAACCCACGGCACCATGAGGAAGAGCTACAGAACATCTACAGTGACAAGACATCCTAAAGACAATAAAAGAAAAGAAAGCAGCTCTCTTTTACTCGTCAAAATGATTGCAAAACTAGAAGGACACAAAGTAATGCATACCAAAAAAACGACTAACACAGAACACCAACAAACAATGGGAGGTACATAAAACAATAGATCAACAACAACAGAGCAAACACCTAAGCTACCAGTGGCTTAAATGCATTTTACAGGCGCCAAGCCTTCGCCGTAGATTTCGTTGTTGCTAAAAAAATTGTAAGCTCACATGGAGGCTTCCTAATTAATGCAATGCATCATCACAAAGAAACCATTGTAATCAAATTAACACACTATGATGAAACAAAGAAAGGGCTCATGACTCACAGATAGTCAGAGCTAAATAAAATCTTAGAATAAAAACATAGTAGTATCAACAACCAACTATTGCCTCAGAACAGAAGAAGTTGCTGCCTGAGTTGTGATAGCCAAATTTTTACCATAGTTTATGGTGTTGTCAAAACACATACTAAATTGATAAATTGAAACAGAGGCTTCCTTATTCAATATATCATTACAGTGAAACAATTAAAAAAATGAATAGAAAAGGTAAGTGGGTATGGCTGGGAAATGCCACAATCACATACTGCAGACCAACCCACACTAAGTACTGCACAACAAAACAAGAAGGGTGATTTTAATTCATTTTCTAAAGTAAGAAAAAGGGCAAAGATCAGGTATCGAGATAATCAATCACCACACCTGATCCAGGATTGCCTTGTGACAGCAGTGTTTTCAAAACACTAGAGTATTTAACTATCTACATGTAGTTTTGTATAACAAGCTATTCAATGCAACTACATGCAGAAACATCATACAGATCCTCCTGCTTTCGTGTGGCTGTTAGTGTTTTGTGTCTCTTCCTCATGGTGCCATTGATTGGTCTGCTGTATGTGATTATGGAATTATTTCCTGGTCATACTGTCCAACGTTTGCCTTTGCCAATATGTAGGTAGGCTATAACTGGTTGCAATTATGAAATACCACAAGCCCTCAGTTTTGAATTTACTGAGTTGGTTCCAAATCTGTGTCATATCTCTAACATCCTTCAGCATGGAACTTTATAAGCAAACTGGTGGTTCTAGGGCATTATGAATTGAAGTGACGGGTATATTTGGTTCACGTTGAGTATATAGGCACAATATCATGAACATCAGGTCAAATTGGATATACGAGTATGGCCCCTTTTCAAGTAAGATATGTTCAGCTGTGGCAAAACTACATATTCTTTCATGGTTTGATACTAAATAGATAATTTTTAGCTAGGTCAGGCCCCAGATAAGAGTTTGTAACTAAAATAAGCTTCTTAATTCTCAACCAAAACATATGCTGTGTGTACTCAAAAGATCCGTCTCAACTGACGGATAAGAAAATAATCATAATTTTATGCTGAAAGGGTTTGCTAAACTGGCCTTATAAACCTTATATCTTAGTACATACCACACTTTGCCATCAGTGTATATCTAAAACCTACTGTTTTTAAAATGTTAATTATACGAGTTATAAGCCAGCGCAATTTATGCTGGTATTTATCATATTGCAAAGAAGGTTCAAGATAGCTAGTGGAAAAATCGCAGAATCACCAAGCCTTCGCAGCTTGTAACTACTAAGTATGGCTTTAGATAAAGTCTCATATATAGATCTTAAATAGCTGGCCCCGCTGGATGCATCAGTGGTGATGTTCAAAATCGAATGTGCTGCATGTGATATTTTTAAACTCTGCAACAGTTTCTAATCAAATAATCAACAGATATTTACCTGATCACTGTTCTTGTGCTTTGAATCCAGGCTCTAATTCAACGTTTACTTGCTTAATTCCAGGGAATTCTTTAACTAGAAAATATAAACATCATTATCATGCTACATAATACCATAATCTTCTCGCATAATCAATATGGTTGACTTTATTCCATCAACATTGAAAATTATTTAAAATGTGTACATGTTTTTCCGTTGTAGAAATATAAAATAAATACTTGCTAATTGAATATTAGACGAGTATACGACAATATCATGAATGTCAATGTGTGACATAAAAATAGCACCTATGTGGTAAGAAATGTACGAAATGATTTGCGATTTGTCTACGTCCTTGTTGTCATAGTACCATATGACGTCACATCTGGAAGTGATATAATTACATTAACCTAAATAGACAAACCACGAGTCAATTTTCTAAACTTGATAGTAAACGTTATAAAATGTCGTGAAAATGTGGCAAAATCTCGACGCAAAATCACAATTTAAATATATGTTTAACAGTTGAGTCTGCTAGTAGGCTACGTTTATCTTTTTTTTCAAAGAAAATCGTTATTTGAAAATTATTCGATTATTTTTATCGACTTATTACTTACTGTTCTTATAAATTTTTGTACTTATTCGCAATTAGAATCAAACTAGCATGTCCTGGCATAGGAAATTTGGTTTTAAATGCATATAGGCGACAAGCAGAAACTGAAACGAGCTGCTTGTGTATACATGTAATGAAACATGTGAAAATTTTCAACAAGCAATTAAGTATTTGACCCACTTAAGGCTATGCGTACGCAGATGATATACTAAGTACTTTTATACTAATGCATTAGGTGCTTTTATTTTGTGGGCAGATTCATATAAAACTTGACTAAGGGTCTTTAAAGATAGGACTTCTTAGAAATAAATAATGGGTCATAAAAGGTCATTTTTCATTTCTCCAAAACCACATTTTGCAGGCTGCTTATTGAATACACTAATAAATGATAAGGTATTAAGGACAGAAATGGCAAAAACGCTTCTTTGTTGCATATTGATATTATCAAAACATTTTATATAGTATTTAACGGTTTTGAGCTGGTGCTTAGAACAGAAAGTTGATGTCGATAAAACTCTTATATAGAACTGCATATAAATCATATTAATTAGAGATCCTTCTTTGAGCCCATGCTTAAATCTAAGTTCCGATCTAACATTAACTTGTTATATTTCAGATAAAACTGTGAAAGAAAGACTTCGACGTAATGTTTAATGGTGTCCTTTAAAAATCATTACTTGGCTTGCCAAAATGCATTTAGCTCCTGTTTCGTGAGAAATGTTAATATGGTATCTGGTGTTCAGACTTTTTTTGAAATCTGGCACAGGTTTAAGAACTTCTTATAACACAGTTACATAATTTTAGCATTTATTTTATAAATTTCTTGAGTTTTTGCCGTTGTATATGTTATTTTGTGTTTCATATGTTATTTCCAAGTATCAGTATGGCAGTTATTGACTATACATGTTTACATCCATCAGTGAATGTAGTAAATCTATAAGGCTGCTATTCAAATGAATTAAAGTTCCTTATTATGGTGTCTTACACTATTTTACAGTCCAGGTTACATACGTTACTCTCTGAATACCATTAAACGTTTAAGATATGGTCTCCAACACGACCTGCTTGTACGTATTGGCATGCTGGCACAGGTCCATGTACTTCTTTTTACTCTGGCTCATTTGCTGGGGAAGTAACTCAAAACATAAACTACCATAAACCCTCTTTTCTTTTATAGAGACATCAAATATAGTTAACATTATACTCATGGAAAGTTTGTAACATACAGTGCAATATGCGAGTAACAACTTAAAAGATCAAAGAAACCCCATCAGGTAGAAGTTATAGAGCAAATCTTTGTATATTATCCAAGTGTTTAAAGATTTTTTCTAAACAGCATATTAATCCTCTATCAGATTCATCTTGCAAGGATTTTGCAATATGCTAGCATTCTGGTAATTGCACCATTACCTTGTAACAGCCAATTATATATATTACCCATCAGCATCTTTGATAGTTTTAGTAAATGACATGACATCTGAAAAGTGCAAACCATAAGGTAAGATTTACAAATTGGCTATATCATCCACATAAGCTATTTTTGCATCACAGATATGGACCTTTGAAAACAAATATTCACCATAAAGTGTTACGTATGTTACTTTTTTCATTATTCCTATAGAAATGATTTATGAAACTAATATAGTTTGATATTTTTTTAAATGTGAACGTGCTTACTAACTCATTTTGTATTAAAGTATGTTTATGTACCTTTTGGAAACTGCAAATATTATTTTTCTATCTTTTATATGGTTCGAGTTGTTGAGTTTTGAACATGGTAACCCCATATCACACAAAATGTAAAATTTAATTATGTGGCTCTTTTGTTAGGGTACAATCAAGTTTTCTTTTACCCAGAGGTACTTGATTTCCTTCCCGTTTATTTTACACACATTTTGTCCATATCTGAATAGGCTCACTTGTTTTCATGGGAAAGACTTGATAGTTCAATCTCTGTATGTACATCTTAAGGACAGAAAAGCAGGGTGGAGGTAATCTCATTTTCATGCCATTTGAAATAGTAAGTATATGTGTATGGCTTTGGTACTCTTTTCAGAAACATGTCGTACTGCAGCTTATTCACAATTACATAAATAGCACATGTTAGGGCTTCATATCACCGATGAGTGCCTAGAGCAGTTCTTTATTTGTTTTCCTACCCTGCTTAGAATGTTGATGAACTAGTGGGGGAGGGGTTCTCTATCAGTTTGGTAGGAACAACCTTTCTGTGGTACTAACACATCGGCACATTGGTAGTGTCACAATCTGTTAAACAGTGTATTACTGTAGATCTCTTCCCCCATATCCTTGCCAATGTTGTTGACATTCAGAAGGTGCACCTTTTGTTGCATACACCAGTGTTGAACAAAACACCCAGGTAATGATAGTTCTCTATCAGTATATGTGTACATGGAGATTTTAGCCCTCTGAGAATGGCAGCGTTAACGTGTAACATTTGTTTCCTTCCCATTTATACTGATAGAGAACCCCTCCCCCCACTAGAAATTTAAGACTTTATAGACTGCTGCCATTTATACTGATAGAGAACCCCTCCCCCCACTTGAATGTTTCTAAGACGTTTCTGAGACTTTATGGACTGCTGCTATTTATAAGTGACAAAACCAACATGCCCTGCCTTTAGCGCCTGGTTGAATATTGGTGCCATCAGATCCTTGAAGGTGACAGGAAAAGCTATTATGCTCTGTAGTATGGCATTACCATCAAAGCTATGTGCAGCACTACATGCCAATCTAATGTTGGTTCAATGTGTGATTGCAAGCCATGCAGAAGTTTGGACTTGGCAGTTTTGTTGGAAATTCTATCAGGAGTTGACAGTGACCATGGTACAGGTCCCAGAAGGAACCAAAGTGTCAACTCAAGGTCAACAATGTGTCCAATAGAAAGACGGCATGCTGACCAAAGACGCTCCTTTAAGCCCTCAGCTGCTGGCTGTTTATGTTTTGTAAATTGGACAATATCTTCTTGCTTGACCTCGCAAACCTCAAAACTTTATTAGCTTGTAGCATTTTATGGGGTTGTGAAAGACAGATTGTTTTAACTAAAAGTGGTTCAATGCAGTCTGCAACAGCCTTCCTGCCAATGTCATCAGCCTCAATAAGATATTAGCTATGCCAGGCTTAGCAGGAACACCGAAAGACAAAAAAAACACAGTTCATTGTCTTCAAAACTAGAACTAAAAGGATTGGTGAAGCCTGAAACTGCCTCTAGTATTCGTATTTCATTTCAGTGCATTGAAGAGTTGTTTCAATATATTGAGCTCTGATGTGATGAGTAATACACCATTCCATCTGTAGTACAAAGCGTAGTTCTAGTTGCTGAAGCCTATAATACCTCTTTATTGTTTGCCTCATAGCTAAGAACCAATGGTCGTGTCACAATAAACCCATTTTGTTCGAGAAATTTTTTGCATCTGCGATGTGTATCAGATAAATTTATATGTGTAATCAGTTACACAGGTACATATTGTGCGTATCTGTTGTGATCGTTTGCAATTAACATTGTCAGGGAACAATGCATACAGATTGAGCTGACATGCAATTCAAAGCTGTTTTCTTTGTAGCCCTAATCAGTGTGAACACCATCTGAATTATATCCATATACCCTGCCCAGAACTGAGGTGTCCATTTCTTAGATTCTCTGACAGACTTTATACATGTATAGTCAACAACTGCTATACAGATACTCAGAATAGCTTATGTATCATTTGGTAACACACATAACAGTTAAAGCTCGGGGCATTTATTAAATGAATACTTAAAATAGGTAAACCTTGTTAGAAGAAATACATAAACTTGTGCCAGCATGCAAATAAGTATAAACAGGGCTTGTGAGAGACATTAACTAGAGTGTTTAATGCTGTTTTGAAGGTAACATACATAACATGGGCCTGAAAAATAGTGAAAGCGACCATAATAAAGAACTTAAATCATTTAAGTAGCAGTCTTATAGATTAAATATATTCTGTGACAGATGTAATACAAGTATATTCAATAAATACGATACCGATACTCTGAAATAACGCAGGAAACATGTGTCAGCATGCAAATATGTACGAACATGTCATGGTTGAGACATTATCAGGACATTTAATGCTATTTTGGGGGGTAACGTATATAACGTGATGTTACACGTTAACGCTGCCACTCTCAGAGGGCTAACATCTTTTATTTTGTGTCTTATATAATAGAGTTTCAGAAAATCATAGTGTACAAAATTCCCCCTGGGGGGAAGGGGGGTCAATAGCCAGCTCAAGGCCTATTATGTTGTCTCTGTCAGACAATAATCAAGCTGATATTATTGAAGCTTTTAACTCTACCTCCAGATATTTAGATGACTTACTTAATATTGATAATCCTTAAAGCTGCATAATCTGTAACTATGAACATTTTTCGAAAAAAATATATTTTTTTTAAATCATTAGCAAAAGTAGAATAAAGTTATGTTGTCACAATAAACCTTATTTCTACAGTTGAAAACTGCATGAAAAAGTGAATTATCTTATAAAACAGGTGTATTTTCTCTTGTTTGTAATTATTTGCGTCCCTCCAATAATTCTAGACAGTTAACTTTTAACATAAAGGCTGTTGTTTTGGCACTAATAATTTGTTAATTATTACGAAAAAGGTAAAATGTATACCTGAATTTTAGTATTTTTACTGTGTTCTTGAAAAATAGAAACATTATTTTTAAGATGAAAAATTGAAAATATCAAAAGTTACAGATTATGCAGCTTTAATTGGAACAAATGGTAGGTCAGATATATCCCACTGAACTTCAGTTAAATAAGGCGAATTCTTCTGATACTGAAGCTCCGTTTTTGGACTTGAACTTGTCAATAACAAATGGCATAGTTTCTTCTAAAATTTATGATAAACGGGATGATTTTAATTTTGAAATTGTAAATTTCCCATTTCTTGATGGAGCTTTTCCTCGCTCTCCTTCCTATGGTGTATATATTTCTCAGCTTATTCGTTTTGCTAGAGTGTGCTCTAATGTTGATGACTTCAACAACAGAAACTTATTTTAACTGCTAAATTACTAAAACAAGGTTATAGATATCATAAAATTCGAAAAGCATTTTCTAAACTATACCACAGACATTCAGAGTTAATTGTTAAATACAACATTGGGTTAAAAACTCTTCTGCAGCAAGGCATATCAGAACCTATATTTTATGGTGATTTGTTGGAAAACCTAATTTTAGTGATCAATTCAAAAAGATAGTAAAACGTTATATAAGGGTTGGATATAATTTGGATATCATGCGACAGTCTGCATGCCTAGTTTTAAACCCAATAACGGTTTATAGCTATGGTTTCCTCTTTAATTGCATGACGGGGGGTCGCGTAGCGTAGTCGGTAACGTGTCTGGCTACAGATGCGTGTCTGACTGCAATTCCAGTGGTTTGCGAGTTCGATCCCGGCCCGGTCCCATACTTTCGTGGAGATTGCTCATGAAATAATTTCTACGGTCATTCTCCTCCCTTCCGCTGATTCATTCAAGAAGGGTTGTTGTCAGTTACAAGCGAAAGTATGTGCACGAATTACTGGTTATCCGCTTGTTCAAGCCTGCCCAGGAAAAAGTGTGGTTAGGTGAACTGACCGTCCCGCAATGACCATAGCTGTTGACTTGGGACGTAAAGCAACAAAACAAACAAACAAACAAACGACGGTGGGTCAGGCCTCAGACTCTATGACGGCTCTGACGTAAAGCTTTAATCGATGGGTTGTTGCCTGATGCTTATCTGTAGCTGGACCCACCGTGGCTCGGCTTGGGGTTTTCCTTGGTTCTGACTATCTGTGAGTCACTGAGCCCTTTTCTTTGTTTCATCATGGAGTGTAAATTTGATTAGAGTGTTTTCCATGATGATACATTGCATTAGTTAGATGGCCTCCATGCGGGCTTGGCGTTTCTTGTGCTTCAGCAGGGGCGGAATCTAGGGCGGGGGTTTGGTGCCTGTGGAGTGCATTTGGGCCCCCCGGTGGCTTGGGCTGTTGTCTGTTCTAAGGCGGTGGTACTGTTGTTGTTGACTTTTTGTTTATTGTTACTCCCATTGTGGGAGTCTTTAATTGTTCTATGTTTTGTTGTACGTTACTTTATGTCCATTCTAGTATTGCGATCATCTTGATGGTGAAGAGGGGGCGCTTGCTTTGCTTGATTTGTCTTCCTGGTTATCTTGTGGTGGTTAGGTGGCTCTTCCGCCCGGTGCCGCGGGGTTGTCTGCGGTTTGGGATTGTGGTATTTCCTGATCATACTCACTTACTATTTTTGTCACTTTCCATGTGGTGTCCTTGGTCAGATGTGGTGTTTGATTGTATCGATTCCTAATCTTTGCCATATTTCTTACTTTTAATGTGATAATGCATTACATTAATTAGGAAGCCTCTATGCGAGCTATACACATTTTGTGTTTTAACATCAACAGAATCTGAGGCGAGGATGTGGCGCCAGTACAATGCATTTAAGCACCCAGTGCTTTAGAATTCTGTCTGCCCTAAGGCAATTGTTCTGTTGTTGTTGAATTATTGTTTTATGTACCTGCCTTTGTTTGGTGGGGTTTTGTGTTTGGTATTTGTTGTGGTATTCATTACATTGTGCCCCTTCTAGTTTTGTAATCATCTTGTCGAATAAGAGAGAGAGAGAGATGGTTTCTTTGTTTTAATTGCCTTCTTCATGTCTTGAATTTGTTAATGTTCTGTGGCTATTCCTCAGGGTGTTGTGAGTTGGTCTGCATTGTGTGATTGTGATAATTTTTATCATACTTACCTGCCTTTTGGATTTATGAGGCTTTTCTGCACGATATAAGGATGATAGTTTTAATCATTTGAAGCTAATATCTTAAAGATGGTCTATTATTTATTGCTGTACATCAGCATCCGTTCTTGCTGAACGCACTTATCAATGTACTGGTTTGAGCAATGGCACAGATTGAATTAACGTTTCAATATGGATTTTGTTCTTTGCCTCTTCCGCACTGAGCGGTGGAACGGTATACAATTTGTGATTTGGCCATTTCCTGAGGCAAGTTCATCAATGCGAGAGCTCGGGGGCACTCGTTGTTCTGGTACATAACTTTATTTGTAATGTGTAAAGTATGACATCAGTACAATAAGCGCTTGAAAGCGCTCGCATTGCTGAACTCGCCTCAGGTCTGACTCAAATACTTTTAGAGGTCATAAATCGTGATATATAATCAACTAGCTTATGCAGAGAAAACTCACTATTTGTACGTTTGTCTATGCTTGCTTGGAACCCTGGCTCCAATTCAACATTTACTTGTTTTATTCCAGATAGAACTGCAAAATAAAGAAAACTATAACAGTTTAAAATTTGAGGTGTAGAAACACAAACTTATTTTATAATATGGAAAAACTGATCCTCGGAGATAGTGAGAACCTACACAATTTGGAAACAACAGACTTATTTTATTCATTCTGTTCATGAAAATTAATGGAACGTGCAACAGCCCGCAAGCCCCTACAGCCAGCTTCAGTGGTATTATGTTTTCTGCCAGAAACCAATAATCCTTACGACAAGAAGATAAAAAAGTTATCAATACAATATCGATGTGAGTAGAGAACAAACTTCTCAAAGCACAGAGACAGCTGTTGCGACCTCTAAGTATATTTTTTTTAAAATGGAAAATATGGAGAGCCTACAAATATTGTAAACATCAAGCTTGAGTTGTTATTCCTAGTATTGCTATACTTGGAATGACAACTCAAAAATAGTAAGTGAGTATCAAGCCTAATTGGGAAAGAGAGCTAGTTTATGTACTTTTTTTGTATTTTGATGTTATATTCTGTGCCTCTTCCTCACAATGCCGTGTATTGTTTGGCAGTGTATGATAGAGGCATTTCCTGGCCATGCTCACTTACGTTTCAGCTTTATAAATGAGTATTATTGGAAAGTGCATCAGCTCTTACGCTCCCTTGCAGATAAAAGAATGAGAAAACGCGCGTATTACCAGGAAATACCACAATTAGAAACTGCAGATTAAACAATACCACCATGAGGAAATCACATATAATTATAACTCCATGACAACAATAGGGGATTAAAGCAAAGCAACTAGCCCTCTCCTCATCAGCAAGATAGTTGCAAAGCTAGAAAGCACATGAAATACAACACAAACCCTTTCAAACTATGGGAGCAATTAAACTATGTCAACATTAAAAGAGACTCTTCCTTAATGGGAATTTCCTTGACAGTTTTTAAAGCAGAGAACAACTGTTTAGACAAAAATTGAATGAAAATAGTTAAGTCATATTTCTTGAATCCAATACTATTCGAATTAACATGTTTTTCAAACTATTTGTGTTCAAAGTATGGAGAGTTTTGTACATAATTTTGTTACTTTCACTTGATAACAGGATTCTATTAAGCAAGATACGATTTCATGAAGCAATCTTTTGCTGTTTTTTGATGTCAAGCCTAATAAACGTAATGCCAAAAAGATATTAAAAAATATAGTCTACTTCATATTGCATGACTATTTGCTAAGCTCACTTTGAAATGTTCATACATGAAGAACACTTCTGCACATACAACCCATTGAATTCTATCAAAATCCATCAATACACCATTAATAATCAAATACCTGTTAGATCATCCATTACTTTTCGTTTCTAAAAACTAATTGCTTTGTGTGTTAGTTCATTAATATTCATATAATGGCTATTAATTCAGTGGAAATGGCCATTAAAGTAAAATCATTTATGTTCAATTAATTAACATTAATGACCATTAAAAGAAATAATGGTCTATTATTTTTCATTTTGTGATGTTTTAATGCCCATGAAGTTGCATTCTTTAATGAGTATTACAAAACATAATGGACATAATAGACAGGAAAGGATTTAATGTCCATTATGTTTTGTAATGGTCATTTAAGGTCATAGTGACCCAAAAATTCTAACCCACATTTGGCCATCCCAAGTTGCAACCACACACTAAATTCGGGATTCCAACCCCAAAGGATATAGGAAATATGCTCCAGTCACGATTATTCTAAATAATAGGTAAAAAGCCAAGGTCAAGGTCAAAGAGACCCAAAAATGATATACAACACTCAGCCATCCCAAAATGCATTCATACATCAAATTTGGAATTTATAGCTCAAAGAATATAGGAGATATGCAGACTGAATACCGATTCTAGAAACTAGGTCAAGATCACAGTGACCCAAGGATGGTACACGACACTTTTTCGTCCCAAGATGCATAAACACACCAAATTTGGCATTCCTACCTTAAAGAATATGATACGCTCCGGACATTATTATTCTAAAAAGTAGGTAAGAGGTCAAGGTCAAAGTAACAGTGACCAAAAAATGGCACCCGACACTCTCCCATTCCAAGATGCATCCATACACCAAATATGGGATTTCTAAATCAAAGAATATAAAAGATATGCACCAGACATGAATCAGGACAGACGGATGGACTGACAGACAGACGGACGCACAGATGGACAGAGCAATTACTATTTGCCACCTAAAGTTCTTTTGGGGGCATAAAAACGAATAGATAAATACAGTTTTCTGTACAAACGTTAAGTATAAGTTTGCTATTAATAAAGATAGTTTAATTGCGTGGCTGAAAAAAGTTAGTTGATCTTGATCTACACTGTTGTGGAAAGAGGAGATTGAATAGATTTGTTGTTTATTTTTAGCACCAGTATATCAATACCCTACGTACCATTGTCCCTTTTCTGTGCCTGAAATCCGGGTTCTAATTCAACATTCACATTCTTTATCCCAGATAACACTGCAATACACCAAACATTACACGTTAAACGGATTTAGATTCGTCTATACACATTATAAGATAGTATGTATGATAAACAACGGGAATGGTGAAGATGGAATCATATCAACCAAGAGAGGATCCGCTGTGGTGTAGTTGATAAACCGCTTGCCTTGTAAACCAGGGATCGCAGGTTTGATTCCCGGCTTCACCAGTCTGTCAGATGAGACTTTAAGTCATAGCCCCGTCTCCATATGACCTTAGTAGTTGGTGGGACGTTAAACAAAAACAAAACATATTTATCCAGAGATTTAAGCAAGTTCATTTTATTGTGGAGGGGGGTGGAGTGCCTGTGGGTTTACTGACTGAAAAGCCCAATAGATAAATAAAGATTTCTGTACAAATGTTAAGTATAAGTTTGCTGTTAATAAAGATTGTTTAATTGTGTGGCTGAAAAGAGTTAGCTAATCTTAATCTATACTGTTGTCGAAAGAGGGGATTGAATACATTTATTGTTTGTTTTTCGAGTCAGTATATGAACGTTTTATCCTCCGTACCATTGTACCTTTACTGTGCCTGAAAACCTGGTTCTTATTCAACAATCGCTTGATTTATTCCAGATAACACTGTAATACACCAAATAGTTCATATAAAACAGATTTAGATGTGAATATATACATTATTAGATAGTACATGGTAAACAACAGGATTGGTAAAGATTGAATTATGTCCATCCAGCGATTTAAGCAAGTTCATTTGATAGGGCACATATGTATCAAATTCCTGAATACATTGAGAAAAAAGAGATGTGGGAGTCTTGGTCATTGTAGTGTTTGACATTGCTCTACTATAATAATGATATATATATAGTTTGCTGGTCTGAGTGAAAAAAGCATGAGTTTTTGTGTTTCAGTACATATATATCCATAGTTGTATTGTAATTCCATTCATAGGCAATGTACTGTTATTTGTCTCTTTCAGCTGGTTTCAATGTGTAATATGCTCAAATATTTATAAATAGGTAAATACTAGCTACTGTTTTTTGTTACATACATTTCAAAAAATTATCTGTATTACATGAAATTGTGGGATATTTTAAAATCGTACAATTAAAATACTTTTGATAAATGGAGGATCTTATACAAGTGGTTGTTGATGTGAAAAAACACAGAAATGAGTATTATGGGATATAGCATGGGTATAATGCGACAGTCAGCATACCTGGTTATAACAAATTCATGGTGGAGAGCTATGTTTTCTCTTTAATTATATGATGGTGGATCAGGCCTTGAGCATAATCTAAACTTTAAATCATAGAGGGGGTGGAGCGTTTGTAGCTTTACTGACTAAAAAACGAAAATATAAATAATGTTTTCTGTACAAATGTTATGTATATGTTTGCTATTAATAAAGATTGTTTATTTTCTTGACTGAAAAGAGTTAGCTGATCTTGATCTGCACTGTTGTCGAAAGAGGTGATTGAATAAATACACATTATCATAATAGAAACTTGATCTGGCATACTGTATCACATCAAGTGGATGAGGTCATACCATCCGATCACCCGAGACGCATAGCATTGACGGTGATCCAATGGTATGGCTTCATCCACGAGACGTGATACTGTCAGCCAGATCAAGTTACTATTGTGATAATATGTTTATTATATGCCTTTTTTTCTGACATTCTTTCTGATTTTAAAACCTGTTTTGGGTTTTAATCCCGAAGAATTGAGGGAACGTTTGCCATAACGTTACGTTTCTTGTTGTCACATCAACATGTTTCTGTCCCTGGTTCCATGTTTGCAATTTACTTAACATAACGTCGCCGCATAAGCAGTTAACCGACGTTAGCCTTGTTTTAGAGGATAATGATATGGATTCAGAAAAACTCAGTTCGTTGATCCGGCTTTCTGTATCAGATGGCCAGAAAACAGACAGTTCTAAAGTCGTATCAGTTATAAGTACATAATAAATTTGTTGTTTGTTTTTTTATTCAGTATATCAATGTTTTACCCTAAGTACCTTTGTCCCTTTTCTGTGCCTGAAATCCTGGTTCTAACTCATCATTCACTTGTTTTATTCCAGATCAGACTGTAAAACAGTTCATGTTAAACGGATATAGATATGAATATATACATTATTAGATAGTATAAAGTAAACGACATGATCGGTAAAGATGGAATCATATCCATCCAGAGATTTTAGCAAGCTCATTTGATAGGGTACATATATATCAAATTCCTAAATATATTGAGAAAAAAAGAGATGTGGGAGTCTTGGTCATTGTTGGGTTTGACATTGCTCTACTATGATAATGATATATATTTAGTTAGCTGATCTTGATCTGCACTGTAGTTGAAAGAGGTGATTTAATAGATTTGTTGTTTGTTTTTTGATTCAGTGTATCCATGTTTTACCCTACGTACCATTGTCCCTTTTCTGTGCCTGAAATCCTGGTTCTAATTCAACATTCACCTGCTTTATTCCAGATAACACTGTAATACACCAAACAGTACATGTTAAGGACATATGCTACTAAATACTTCCCATGTTGAAATCTGTTCAATATTTGCATACAGTTTGTTTTCTGCATGGGCTATCCAGTTATGAAACAAAAAAAAACTCTGTCACCATGCTTATTTGTATTAATCTCATGTGGAAGTTTTGCAACATTTGGTTATTTCTCTAGACAGATGAAAGAATAACACTTGTCCTAAATATCGAGCTCAAATTATTGCAATCTTCAGCCAGCTTTTTTTCTTTTAACTCTAACCTATTGCCCATGACCTCAAAGATTTTAGAAAATGTGCAAGTTTATTTGGTTCCCCAAGCTGTAACAAGATACTGCATGATATATTTTGACAAGTCATCGAAAAATGAAATTTGTATTAAGAATAAACCGTAGGTTAAAAATTCTGATGATAAAAATCTTAAGAATTTATTTTCATTTCATGGACAATTATAATACCTTTCATATTTCAGGAGGGTCAAATTTAACACCACTCCAATAGATTTCACATATAATTCAATTTAAAAAGTTCAGGAATTACCATTTGGATCGTTTTGATGATGCCCTTTTACAAAATTAAAGCAATTTAGCATTAAAATGTTAGAGAAAAGAAAAGAAAAAACCCACTTGAAATAGGTGTGCACCTGGGAATCAATCCAGGTCATCTGATTTCGTAGCCAGACACGCTAACCACCAGGCCACGAGGTCAGGTCATGCGTAGCTCTAAATAACTGGACAAATTGAAGAGTCTCTGCCAATATTGTATTCGTAACCAGGGTAAGTGTAATCTTTTGTTTCGACTGAGCTATATTTATCTGTCTTTGGTACTGAGATGATCAGCCCTGATAACAGAACAATAGATATTTAGACACACTTTAATTACTTTATTTTGTCACGAAAAATGTTGAAACGTCGAAATGATATTAGAGAATCTGTAAGCTGCATTGATCGAAATCCATACATGTTCGAAAGACAGGATCCAGACAACTTCAGCTTTTTCGTGGCGTGGGAACTATGTGCACTGAAATTAGCTGCATATGTCTTTAAACAGATTTAGATGTGAATATATACATTGTTAGATAGTAAATGGTAAACAACGGGATTGGTAAAGATAGAATCATATCCATCCAGAGATTTAAGCAAGTTCATTTGATAGGGCACATATATATCAAATTCCTGAATACATTGTGAGGAAAAGAGATGTGGGAGTCTTGGTCATTGTAGGGTTTGACATTGCTCTACTATGATATTGTTCTATATATAGTTTGCTGGTCTGACTTAAAAAAGCGTGAGTGTTTGTGTTTCAGTACATATGTAATCTACAGTTGTATTGTAATTCCATTCATAGGCAATGTACTGTTATTTGTCTCTTTCAGCTGGTTTCAATGAGTAATATGCTCCAATATTTATAAATAGGTAAATACTAGCTACTGTTTGATGTTACATACTCTGCATCACATGAAAATGTGGGATATTTTAAAAGCGTACAATTTAAATACTTTTGATAAATGTAGGATCTTGGTCAAGTGGCTGTTGATGTGATTACTCCAGAGCTGAGTGTTATTGGATATAGTTTGGGTATAATGGGACAGTCAGCATACCTGGTTATAACCAAATTATGGTAGATAACTATTTTTTCTTTTTTAATTGCAAGATGGTAGATCAGGCCTTGTCCCTGATCTAAACCTTATATCGTCCAGGGGTTGAGTGCCTGTGGCTTTACTGACTGAAAAAACGAATATATGAATATAGTTTTCTGTTCAAACGTTAGGTTTAAGTTTACATTAAATAAAGATTGTTTAATTGTTTGTCTGAAAAGAATTAGCTAACCTTGATCTACACTTAAGTAGAAAGAGGGGATTGAATACATTTATTGTTTGTTTTTCAATTCAGTATATCCATGTTTTACCCTACGTACCATTGTCCCTTTTCTGTGCATGAAATCCTGGTTCTAATTCAACATTCACTTGCTTAATTCCAGATAACACTGCAATATACCAACCAGTACACGTTAAGTGGATATAGATATGAATATATACATTATTATTTAGTACATGGTAAACAACAGGATTGGTAAAGATGGAATCATATCCATCCAGAGATTTAAGCAAGTTCAGTCGATAGGGCACATATTTATCAAATTCCTGAATACATTGAGAAAAAAAGGCGATGTGGGAGTCTTGGTCATTGTATGGTTTGACGTTGCTCTACTATGATAATGTTCTATATACAGGTATATTTTGCTGGTCTGAGTTAAAAAGGTGTCAGTGTTTATGTTTCAGTACGTATGTAATATATAGTTGTAAGGTAATTCCATTCATATGCAATGTACTGTTATTTGTCTCTTTCAACTGGTTTTAATGTGTAATATGCTCAAATAGTTATTAATAGGTAAATACTAGCTGATGTTTGCTGTTACATACCCTTCATAAAATTATCTTTACTAAATGAAAATGTGGTCTATTTTAAAATCGTACAATTTAAATATTTTTGATTAATTGGGGATCTGAAACAAGTGTTTGTTGATGAGTATATCTTAAAGCTGAGTGTTATGGGATATGACATGGGTGTAACGCGCCAGTCAGCATGCCTGGCTATAACCCAATCATGGTGGAAAGTTAAGTTTTTTCTCTTTAATTGCACTATAATTGATCAGGCCTTGACCCTTATCTATTATTATGCAGAGGATGTATTGCCTGTGGCTTTACTGACTCAAAAAAAAACGAAAAGATAAACATTATTTTCTGTATAAATGTTATGTGTAAGTTTGCTATGAGTACAGATTGCTTAATTGTGTGGCTGAAACGAGTAAGCTGATCTTGATCTACACTGTAGGCGAAAAAGGGGATTGAATACTCGTACATTTGTTGTTTGTTTTTCTAGTCAGTATATTAATGTTTTACCCTACGTACCATTATCTCTTTTCTGTGCCTGAAATCCTGGTTCTAATTCAACATTCACTTGCTTTATTCCAGATAACACTGTAATACAACAATCAGCACACTTAAAGCAGTTATAAATATGAATATATACATTATTTGATAGTACATGGTTAACAACAGGATTGGTAAAGATCGAATCATATCCATAGAGAGACTAAAAAAAGTTCATTTGATAGGGCACATATATATCAAATTCATGAATACATTGAGAAAAAAGAGATGTGAAAGTCTTGGTCATTGTGGGGTAAGACATTGCTCTACCATGATAATGTTCTATATATAGTTCGCTGGTCTGAGTTTAAAAAGCATGAGTTTTTACGTTTCAGTACATGTGTAATCTATGGTTGTATTGTAATTTCATTCATAGGCAATGTACTGTTATTTGTCTCTTTCAGCTGGTTTCAATGTGTAATATGCTCAAATGTTTATAAATAGGTTATTACTAGTTACTGTTTGTTTTGACAAACTATTCAGAAAATTATCTTTATTGAAATGAAAATGTGGGATATTTGAAAATCATACAATTTAAATACTTTTGATAAATGGAGGATCATTACACAAGTGGTTGTTGATGTGAATAGCACAGATTTGAGTGTTATGGGATATTGCATGGGTATAATGTGACAGTCAGCATACCTGGTTATAACCCAATAATGGTGGAGAGCTTGGTTTTTCTATTTAATTGCACGATGGTGGATCAGACCTTGACTCAAATCTAAACTTTTATTCATGGAGGGGGTGGAGCGTATGTCGCTTTACTGACTGAAAAAACGAATAGATAAATATTGTTTTCTGTACAAATGTTATGCATCAGTTTGCTATTAATAAAGATTGTTTAATTGCATGATTGAAACGAGTTAGCTGATCTTGATCTGCATTGTAGTCGAAAGAGGTGATTGAATAGATTTGTTGTTTGTTTTTTGATTCAGTGTATCCATGTTTTACCCTACATACCATTGTCCCTTTTCTGTGCCTGAAATCCTGGTTCTAATTCAACATTCACCTGCTTTATTCAAGATAACACTGTAATACACCAAACAGTACATGTTAAGGACATATGCTACTAAATACTTCCCATGTTGAATCTGTTCATGTTTGCATACAGTTTGTTTTCTACATAGGCTATCCAGTTATGAAACTCAAAAAGCAACTTTGTCACCATGCTTATTTGATCATAATCTCATGTGGAAGTTTTCATCATTTGGTCAATTTTCAGCAGCACTCTTTACAAGGTGTTATGTTCAACATTTCCTTAGTCCTTATATCGATTCTGAGGTCAACCATAAACGACAATGTGTCAAAATTCCATTCATTAACAAAGGTATTGAGTTTATTGATTACATAGTATCTTCAAGGATAATTTAGTGATTTCATCTATTCCAAATTACTTTAATAATTCTGAAACTCCTATCATTTGTTATAAATATAACAAACCAATAAGGTCTACTATATTTAACTTTAATAGAATTGTAAATGATACAGATATAGATTCCAATACTCCTGCCTCCTGAGATTGTCAAAATTCTAATTATTTATATCCTTCTGCAGGACATGTTATTACAGGTAATCTAAATCTCATTCCTGACGCTAGAGTTCGCAATAATATTTCTAAAGGTCCCAAATATAGATTTCCCTCTAATATTAATTTCTCTAAATGTCGTAAAGAGATCGCTGCTTCTTTAAATGACTTTAGTAATCGTTGATGCAAACGGGAAAATGTTGAACCTGAAGGAATGGAAGATTAACATTTTTAAAATTATTGATACTCGCATTTTATTTTACTCTTGTAATACACATCTTTTACTCCCTAAACCTAAATTTTCTTTTCATCATCTTAAACGAGGAATACAGGATTTTCATATGAACTATGTTTTGATTCCAGCAGATAAAGCTGCTAACAATGTTGTAGTTGTTTGACGATTGTATTATATTAATACTCTTAAGCGTGAGCTTGTTGACACTAATGCCTATAAACTGCAGCCTTCTTTAATGGAGAGGGTAATTGTTGATGGGCATGGTTGTCATACAGCCCTACATTTTGGTGTCAAAACTAAAGAAAATCCAGACAAAGTTCATACGTTGTGCTGGTTACCTAAACTCAATAAAAAAACCTATAAAGCAAGATTTATTGCTAATTCTACTTCTTATACGACCACAGAACTTTCTAAATTGTTAACCACGTGTCTAACAGTTGTTAAATAACATGTTATCAAGTATTGTGAGATCCAGTAAAAACCTATTTTGGTCTATTGAAATTTAGGTGAAATTTTAAATAAACTTAAAGCTAGAGATTTCAATGCAACCAGTTTGTCTACTTATGATTTTTCTACTTTTTACACTACTTTACCTCATAATGTAATAAAAGATAAACTTATTGATCTTATTGAAAGTACATACCAGAGAGAAGGCTCTCCTTACCTTGCATGTAATGACAGAAATGCATTTTTACTTCAGAAAAGCCTAAAAAATATCATGCATGGTCGTGTCAAAATGTATGTGATGCGCTGATCTTTTTTTTTTGACAACATTTTTATTCGTTTTGGCACCAAGCTGTATATACAAGTAGTTGGGATTCCTATGGGCACTAATTGTGCTCCCCTGGTTGCAGAATTATTCCTGTTTTCTTCTGAGAGGGACTTTTTATGATGTCTCTTTTTGATGATAAGCAGGCTGATGTTATTGATGCATTTCACACTACATCCAGATATTTGGACGATATTTTAAATATTAATACTTCTTATTTTGACAATATGGTAAGTCAAATATACCCTTCTGAGCTCCATCTAAATAAAGCCAATATCTCTGATACCAAAGCTGCATTTTTAGACTTGCATGTGTCAATTTTTAATGATATGGTTTCTACCAAAATTTACGATAAACGTGATGACTTTGATTTTGAAATTGTCAATTTCCCATTTTTAGATGGTGGTGATCCTCATTCTACATCATATGGAGTCTATCTCTCTCAACTCATTCGTTTTGCTAGAGCATCTAGCTATGTTGCTGACTTCAACACTCGCAATAAATTGTTAACTGAAAAAATCTTAAACAAGGCTATCCATATCATAAACTCGCAAAACATTTTTTAACTTTTATAGACAATACTATGATTTGATTTCTAAATTCCAAGTTGGACTTAAATCTCTCTTGCGCCAAGGGCTTTCGGAACCTGATTTCTATAGTGATTTGGTTTATAAATTGAAGAAGATTGTAGGCTCTAATAATTTTTCAGCGCAGTTCATTAAAATAATTTCCCATTATAAAAAGATTGGCTATAACATTAATTTATTGCAACAGACTGCATGCTTGGTGGTCAACCCAGTCACGGTTGGCAACTTTGCTTTCCTCTTTAATTGCACGCCAGTGGGTGGGACTTCAGACTCTATAACGGTTCCGACTTAAAGACGTATCTATTGATGAGATGGTAGGGGCCTGATGTTTTGGCTGTTTGTCAGACCCACCAGGGTTTACCTGTTGGATTTCTTTTGCTCCGCTATTCAGCTTTATTTACTGTTGAGTCCTTATCTTTGCTTTATCTCCTTGTTGTATCTTGATTTATATGTTTTAGGAGATGATTCATTGATAAGTTAGGGGTCTTTCATGCAAACCAAATATATATGTGTCTTGATCCACATCTGAATTAGGGATGAGGTTGGCGCCGTTAAACTGGTTTAAGCCCTCCAGTAAAATATTATACTGACCATTCCAATGTGGTTCTTCTTTTGTGGATCTTGTATGTTTTTGTTCTGTCTTGTGTCTTTGTGAGCGTCTGTTTATATGTGCTTTTTGGTCACCTGCTGGGAAAGGGCTGACCTCTTGGCTCTCGTTTGTGGTGTCTAACTGTGAGTGTGTCACTTTCCCATTGGTATCATGGGTCAGGTGTGGTACTTGATTGTATCGATTCCTGATCTTTTCCCCCTTTCTAACTTTCTAAACAGATGGATTAATAACACTAGTTCTAAATATTGAGCTAAATTTTTCGTAATCTTCAGCTAGCATGGACTATTATAATACCTTTCAGAAAAAAAAAATAAAACTTTGGGGTAACCAAACTGATTATCTTTTAGGAGGGCCAAATTTAACACCACCCCCATAGGGTTTACACATATTTCTTTATAAAAAGTTCAGGAATTACCATTTCAATCGTTTTGATGATGCCCTTTTACTAATATGAAACAATTTTACATTCAAATGCTCGAGAAAAAAAGAAAAAACACACCAAAAATAGATGCACACCCGGGAATCAATCAAGGTCCTCTTGTTTTGTAGCCAGACACACTAACCACAAGGCCATGAGTTCAGGTCGTGCAAGGCTTTTGTTAACAAGACAATTTTTTAAGAGACTCTGCCAATATTGTATTCGTAACCAGGGTAAGTGTAAATCTTTCGATTTGACTGAGCTATATTTATCTGTCTTTGGTATTGAGATGATCAGCTCTGATAAAAGAACAATAGATATTTCTGACACACTTAAATAACTTTATTTTGTCAAGAAAAATGTTGGAACATCGATATGATATTAGAGAATCTAAAAGCTGCGTTGATCGAAATCCATACATGTTTAAAATACATGATCAAGACAACTTCAGCTGTTTTCTGACTTGGCAGGATGTGTACTGAAATTAGCCACATATGTCTTTAAACAGATCTAGATGTGAATATATACATTATTAGATAGTACATGGACGTAGTAAACAACGGGATAAGTAAAGATTGAATCATATCCATCCATAGATTTATGCAATTTCATTTAATAGGGCACATATATATTGAATTCCTGAATACATTGAGAAAAAAGAGATGTGGGAGTCTTGGTCATTGTAGGGTTTGACATTGCTCTACTATGATAATGTTCTATATTTAGTTCGCTTGTCTGAGTTGAAAAAGCTTGAGTTTTTGTGTTTCAGTAAATATGTAATCTATAGTTGTATAGGAATTCCATGCATAGGCAATGTACTGTTGTTTGTCTCGTTCAGCTGATTTCACTGTGTAATATGCTCAAATATTTATCAATAGGTAAATACTAGGTAATAATTGTTGTTACATAAGCTTTAGAAAAATATCTTTATTGAAATGTCAATGTGGGACCCTTTAAAATCGTACAATTTTAATACTTTTGATAAATGGAGGATATTACACAAGTGTTTGTGGATGTGAATACCCAAGAGATGAGTGTTATGGGATATAGTAATGTTATAATGGGACAGTCAGCATACCTTGTTATAAGCCAATCGTGGTGGAGAACTATGCTTTTCTCTTTGATTGCACGATGGTAGATCAGGCCTTGGCCATCATCTAAACCTTATATCGTAGAGGGGTAGAAGTGCCTGTGGCTTTATTGACTGATAAAACGATAGATATAGTTTTCTGTTCAAATGCAAGGTATAACTTTCATTTAAATAAAGATTGTTTAATTGCGTGGCTGAAAAGAGTTAGCTGACCTTGATCTAAGCTGTAGTCAAAAAAGGGGTTAGATACATTGATTATTTGTTTTTCGAGTCAGTATATCAACGTTTTACCCTACGTACCATTGTCCCTTTTCAGTGCCTGAAATCCTGGTTCTAATTCAACATTCACTTGCTTTAATCCAGATAACACTGTAATATGCCAAACAGTACACGTTAAACAGATTTTGATGTGAATAAATACATTATTATATAGTACAAAATTAACAACATGATTGTAAAGATAGAATCATATCCATCCAGAGATTTTAGCAAGTTTATTTGATAGGACACACATATATCAAATCCTGAATACATAGAAAAAAAAGAGATGTGGGAGTCTTGGTCATTGTGGGGGTTGACATTACTCTACTATGATAATGTTCTATACATAGTGCGCTGGTCTTAGTTAAAAAATGGGTGAGTTTTTACGTTTCAGTACATATGTAATCTATAGTTGTATTGTAATTCCTTTCATAGACAATGTACTGTTATTTGTCTCTTTCAGCTGATTTAAGCGTGTAACATGTTCAAATATGAGGTAAATACTAGCTACTGTTTGTTGTTACATACCCTTCAGAAAAGTATCTTTATTAAATATAAATGTGAGATATTTAAAAATCGTAGAATTTAAATACTTTTGATAAATGCAGGATCTTACACAAGTGGTTGTTGATTTGTGCGATTACCTCAGAGCTGAGTGTTATGGGATATAGCATGAGTATAATGCAACAGTTAGCATGCCTGGTATTAACCCAATTATGGTGAAGAGTTATGTTTTCTCTTTAAGTACACGATGTTGGATCAGGCCTTGATCTTAATCTAAAGCTTTTATCTTGGAGGGGATGGAGAGCCTGTGGCTTTACTGACTGAAAAAAACATGAATTGATAAATATAGTTTTCTGTACAAATGCTGATTTATAATTTTGTTATTCATAAAGACTGTTAAATTGCACGGCTGAAAAGAGTTAGCTGATCTTGATGTACACTGTAGTTGAAAGAGCCGACTGAATACATTTGTTGTTTGTTTTTCGAGTCAGTATATCAATGTTTACCCTACGTACCATTGTCCCTTTTCTGTGCCTGTAATCCTGGTTCTAATTCAACATTCACTTGCTTTATTCCAGATAACACCGTAATATACCAAACAGTTCATGTTAAATGAATTAGATGTGAATATATACAATGGTAAACAACGGGATTGGTTATTGAAATGTCAATTTGGGATCTTTTAAAATCATACAATTTAAATACTTTTGATAAATGGAGGATCTTAGGCAAGTGGTTGTTCATATGAATATCCCAGAGCTGAGTGTTGTGGGATATAGTATGGATATAATGCGACAGTCAGCATACCTGGTTATAAGCCTGTCATGGTGGAGAGTTTTTTTCTATTATATTGCATGATGGTAGATCAGGCCTTGACCCTAATCTAAACCTTATATCGTGGAGAGGTGTAGTGCCTGTAGCTTTTCTGACTGAATAAACCAATAGATAAATATACTTTTCTGTTCAAATGATAGGTATAAACTTGCTTTTCACAAAGAATGTTTAACTTTGTGGCTGAAAAGAGTTAGCCGACCATGATCTACACTGTTGTCGAAAGACAGGATCAAATACATTTGTTGTTTGTTTTTCAAGTCAGTATATCAATGTTTACCCTACGTACCATTGTCCCTTTTCTGTGCTTGAAATCCTGGTTCTAACTCAACATTCACTTGCTTTATTCCAGATAACACTGTAATACACCAAACAGTCTGTCAGATGAGACTTTAAGTCATAGCCCCGTCTCCATATGACCTAAGTAGTTGGTGGGACGTTAAACAAAAACAAAACATATTTATCCAGAGATTTAAGCAAGTTCATTTTATTGTGGAGGGGGGTGGAGTGCCTGTGGGTTTACTGACTGAAAAGCCCAATAGATAAATAAAGATTTCTGTACAAATGTTAAGTATAAGTTTGCTGTTAATAAAGATTGTTTAATTGTGTGGCTGAATAGAGTTAGCTAATCTTAATCTATACTGTTGTCGAAAGAGGGGATTGAATACATTTATTGTTTGTTTTTCGAGTCAGTATATGAACGTTTTATCCTCCGTACCATTGTACCTTTACTGTGCCTGAAAACCTGGTTCTTATTCAACAATCGCTTGATTTATTCCAGATAACACTGTAATACACCAAATAGTTCATATAAAACAGATTTAGATGTGAATATATACATTATTAGATAGTACATGGTAAACAACAGGATTGGTAAAGATTGAATTATGTCCATCCAGCGATTTAAGCAAGTTCATTTGATAGGGCACATATGTATCAAATTCCTGAATACATTGAGAAAAAAGAGATGTGGGAGTCTTGGTCATTGTAGTGTTTGACATTGCTCTACTATAATAATGATATATATATAGTTTGCTGGTCTGAGTGAAGAAAGCATGAGTTTTTGTGTTTCAGTACATATATATCCATAGTTGTATTGTAATTCCATTCATAGGCAATGTACTGTTATTTGTCTCTTTCAGCTGGTTTCAATGTGTAATATGCTCAAATATTTATAAATAGGTAAATACTAGCTACTGTTTTTTGTTACATACATTTCAAAAAATTATCTGTATTACATGAAATTGTGGGATATTTTAAAATCGTACAATTAAAATACTTTTGATAAATGGAGGATCTTATACAAGTGGTTGTTGATGTGAAAAAATACAGAAATGAGTATTATGGGATATAGCATGGGTATAATGCGACAGTCAGCATACCTGGTTATAACAAATTCATGGTGGAGAGCTATGTTTTCTCTTTAATTATATGATGGTGGATCAGGCCTTGAGCATAATCTAAACTTTAAATCATAGAGGGGGTGGAGCGTTTGTAGCTTTACTGACTAAAAAACGAAAATATAAATAATGTTTTCTGTACAAATGTTATGTATATGTTTGCTATTAATAAAGATTGTTTATTTTCGTGACTGAAAAGAGTTAGCTGATCTTGATCTGCACTGTTGTCGAAAGAGGTGATTGAATAAATACACATTATCATAATAAAAACTTGATCTGGCATACTGTATCACATCAAGTGGATGAGGTCATACCATCCGATCACCCGAGACGCATAGCATTGACGGTGATCCAATGGTATGGCTTCATCCACGAGACGTGATACTGTCAGCCAGATCAAGTTACTATTGTGATAATATGTTTATTATATGCCTTTTTTTCTGACATTCTTTCTGATTTTAAAACCTGTTTTGGGTTTTAATCCCGAAGAATTGAGGGAACGTTTGCCATAACGTTACGTTTCTTGTTGTCACATCAACATGTTTCTGTCCCTGGTTCCATGTTTGCAATTTACTTAACATAACGTCGCCGCATAAGCAGTTAACCGACGTTAGCCTTGTTTTAGAGGATAATGATATGGATTCAGAAAAACTCAGTTCGTTGATCCGGCTTTCTGTATCAGATGGCCAGAAAACAGACAGTTCTAAAGTCGTATCAGTTATAAGTACATAATAAATTTGTTGTTTGTTTTTTGATTCAGTATATCAATGTTTTACCCTAAGTACCTTTGTCCCTTTTCTGTGCCTGAAATCCTGGTTCTAACTCATCATTCACTTGTTTTATTCCAGATCAGACTGTAAAACAGTTCATGTTAAACGGATATAGATATGAATATATACATTATTAGATAGTATAAAGTAAACGACATGATCGGTAAAGATGGAATCATATCCATCCAGAGATTTTAGCAAGCTCATTTGATAGGGTACATATATATCAAATTCCTAAATATATTGAGAAAAAAAGAGATGTGGGAGTCTTGGTCATTGTTGGGTTTGACATTGCTCTACTATGATAATGATATATATTTAGTTAGCTGATCTTGATCTGCACTGTAGTCGAAAGAGGTGATTTAATAGATTTGTTGTTTGTTTTTTGATTCAGTGTATCCATGTTTTACCCTACGTACCACTGTCCCTTTTCTGTGCCTGAAATCCTGGTTCTAATTCAACATTCACCTGCTTTATTCCAGATAACACTGTAATACACCAAACAGTACATGTTAAGGACATATGCTACTAAATACTTCCCATGTTGAAATCTGTTCAATATTTGCATACAGTTTGTTTTCTGCATGGGCTATCCAGTTATGAAACAAAAAAAACTCTGTCACCATGCTTATTTGTATTAATCTCATGTGGAAGTTTTGCAACATTTGGTTATTTCTCTAGACAGATGAAAGAATAACACTTGTCCTAAATATCGAGCTCAAATTATTGCAATCTTCAGCCAGCTTTTTTTCTTTTAACTCTAACCTATTGCCCATGACCTCAAAGATTTTAGAAAATGTGCAAGTTTATTTGGTTCCCCAAGCTGTAACAAGATACTGCATGATATATTTTGACAAGTCATCGAAAAATGAAATTTGTATTAAGAATAAACCGTAGGTTAAAAATTCTGATGATAAAAATCTTAAGAATTTATTTTCATTTCATGGACAATTATAATACCTTTCATATTTCAGGAGGGTCAAATTTAACACCACTCCAATAGATTTCACATATAATTCAATATAAAAAGTTCAGGAATTACCATTTGGATCGTTTTGATGATGCCCTTTTACAAATATAAAGCAATTTAGCATTAAAATGTTAGAGAAAAGAAAAGAAAAAACCCACTTGAAATAGGTGTGCACCTGGGAATCAATCCAGGTCATCTGATTTCGTAGCCAGACACGCTAACCACCAGGCCACGAGGTCAGGTCATGCGTAGCTCTAAATAACTGGACAAATTGAAGAGTCTCTGCCAATATTGTATTCGTAACCAGGGTAAGTGTAATCTTTTGTTTCGACTGAGCTATATTTATCTGTCTTTGGTACTGAGATGATCAGCTCTGATAACAGAACAATAGATATTTAGACACACTTTAATTACTTTATTTTGTCACGAAAAATGTTGAAACGTCGAAATGATATTAGAGAATCTGTAAGCTGCATTGATCGAAATCCATACATGTTCGAAAGACAGGATCCAGACAACTTCAGCTTTTTCGTGGCGTGGGAACTATGTGCACTGAAATTAGCTGCATATGTCTTTAAACAGATTTAGATGTGAATATATACATTGTTAGATAGTAAATGGTAAACAACGGGATTGGTAAAGATAGAATCATATCCATCCAGAGATTTAAGCAAGTTCATTTGATAGGGCACATATATATCAAATTCCTGAATACATTGTGAGGAAAAGAGATGTGGGAGTCTTGGTCATTGTAGGGTTTGACATTGCTCTACTATGATATTGTTCTATATATAGTTTGCTGGTCTGACTTAAAAAAGCGTGAGTGTTTGTGTTTCAGTACATATGTAATCTACAGTTGTATTGTAATTCCATTCATAGGCAATGTACTGTTATTTGTCTCTTTCAGCTGGTTTCAATGAGTAATATGCTCCAATATTTATAAATAGGTAAATACTAGCTACTGTTTGATGTTACATACTCTGCATCACATGAAAATGTGGGATATTTTAAAAGCGTACAATTTAAATACTTTTGATAAATGTAGGATCTTGGTCAAGTGACTGTTGATGTGATTACTCCAGAGCTGAGTGTTATTGGATATAGTTTGGGTATAATGGGACAGTCAGCATACCTGGTTATAACCAAATTATGGTAGATAACTATTTTTTCTTTTTTAATTGCAAGATGGTAGATCAGGCCTTGTCCCTGATCTAAACCTTATATCGTCGAGGGGTTGAGTGCCTGTGGCTTTACTGACTGAAAAAACGAATATATGAATATAGTTTTCTGTTCAAACGTTAGGTTTAAGTTTACATTAAATAAAGATTGTTTAATTGTTTGTCTGAAAAGAATTAGCTAACCTTGATCTACACTTAAGTAGAAAGAGGGGATTGAATACATTTATTGTTTGTTTTTCAATTCAGTATATCCATGTTTTACCCTACGTACCATTGTCCCTTTTCTGTGCATGAAATCCTGGTTCTAATTCAACATTCACTTGCTTAATTCCAGATAACACTGCAATATACCAACCAGTACACGTTAAGTGGATATAGATATGAATATATACATTATTATTTAGTACATGGTAAACAACAGGATTGGTAAAGATGGAATCATATCCATCCAGAGATTTAAGCAAGTTCAGTCGATAGGGCACATATTTATCAAATTCTTGAATACATTGAGAAAAAAGGCGATGTGGGAGTCTTGGTCATTGTATGGTTTGACGTTGCTCTACTATGATAATGTTCTATATACAGGTATATTTTGCTGGTCTGAGTTAAAAAGGTGTGAGTGTTTATGTTTCAGTACGTATGTAATATATAGTTGTAAGGTAATTCCATTCATATGCAATGTACTGTTATTTGTCTCTTTCAACTGGTTTTAATGTGTAATATGCTCAAATAGTTATTAATAGGTAAATACTAGCTGATGTTTGCTGTTACATACCCTTCATAAAATTATCTTTACTAAATGAAAATGTGGTCTATTTTAAAATCGTACAATTTAAATATTTTTGATTAATTGGGGATCTGAAACAAGTGTTTGTTGATGAGTATATCTTAAAGCTGAGTGTTATGGGATATGACATGGGTGTAACGCGCCAGTCAGCATGCCTGGCTATAACCCAATCATGGTGGAAAGTTAAGTTTTTTCTCTTAAATTGCACTATAATTGATCAGGCCTTGACCCTTATCTATTATTATGCAGAGGATGTATTGCCTGTGGCTTTACTGACTCAAAAAAAAAACGAAAAGATAAACATTATTTTCTGTATAAATGTTATGTGTAAGTTTGCTATGAGTACAGATTGCTTAATTGTGTGGCTGAAACGAGTAAGCTGATCTTGATCTACACTGTAGGCGAAAAAGGGGATTGAATACTCGTACATTTGTTGTTTGTTTTTCTAGTCAGTATATTAATGTTTTACCCTACGTACCATTATCTCTTTTCTGTGCCTGAAATCCTGGTTCTAATTCAACATTCACTTGCTTTATTCCAGATAACACTGTAATACAACAATCAGCACACTTAAAGCAGTTATAAATATGAATATATACATTATTTGATAGTACATGGTTAACAACAGGATTGGTAAAGATCGAATCATATCCATAGAGAGACTAAAAAAAGTTCATTTGATAGGGCACATATATATCAAATTCATGAATACATTGAGAAAAAAGAGATGTGAAAGTCTTGGTCATTGTGGGGTAAGACATTGCTCTACCATGATAATGTTCTATATATAGTTCGCTGGTCTGAGTTTAAAAAGCATGAAATTTTACGTTTCAGTACATGTGTAATCTATGGTTGTATTGTAATTTCATTCATAGGCAATGTACTGTTATTTGTCTCTTTCAGCTGGTTTCAATGTGTAATATGCTCAAATATTTATAAATAGGTTATTACTAGTTACTGTTTGTTTTGACAAACTATTCAGAAAATTATCTTTATTGAAATGAAAATGTGGGATATTTGAAAATCATACAATTTAATTACTTTTGATAAATGGAGGATCATTACACAAGTGGTTGTTGATGTGAATAGCACAGATTTGAGTGTTATGGGATATTGCATGGGTATAATGTGACAGTCAGCATACCTGGTTATAACCCAATAATGGTGGAGAGCTTGGTTTTTCTATTTAATTGCACGATGGTGGATCAGACCTTGACTCAAATCTAAACTTTTATTCATGGAGGGGGTGGAGCGTATGTCGCTTTACTGACTGAAAAAACGAATAGATAAATATTGTTTTCTGTACAAATGTTATGCATCAGTTTGCTATTAATAAAGATTGTTTAATTGCATGATTGAAACGAGTTAGCTGATCTTGATCTGCACTGTAGTCGAAAGAGGTGATTGAATAGATTTGTTGTTTGTTTTTTGATTCAGTGTATCCATGTTTTACCCTACATACCATTGTCCCTTTTCTGTGCCTGAAATCCTGGTTCTAATTCAACATTCACCTGCTTTATTCCAGATAACACTGTAATACACCAAACAGTACATGTTAAGGACATATGCTACTAAATACTTCCCATGTTGAATCTGTTCATGTTTGCATACAGTTTGTTTTCTACATAGGCTATCCAGTTATGAAACTCAAAAAGCAACTTTGTCACCATGCTTATTTGATCATAATCTTATGTGGAAGTTTTCATCATTTGGTCAATTTTCAGCAGCACTCTTTACAAGGTATTATGTTCAACATTTCCTTAGTCCTTATATCGATTCTGAGGTCAACCATAAACGACAATGTGTCAAAATTCCATTCATTAACAAAGGTATTGAGTTTATTGATTACATAGTATCTTCAAGGATAATTTAGTGATTTCATCTATTCCAAATTACTTTAATAATTCTGAAACTCCTATCATTTGTTATAAATATAACAAACCAATAAGGTCTACTATATTTAACTTTAATAGAATTGTAAATGATACAGATATAGATTCCAATACTCCTGCCTCCTGAGATTGTCAAAATTCTAATTATTTATATCCTTCTGCAGGACATGTTATTACAGGTAATCTAAATCTTATTCCTGACGCTAGAGTTCGCAATAATATTTCTAAAGGTCCCAAACATAGATTTCCCTCTAATATTGATTTCTCTAAATGTCGTAAAGAGATCGCTGCTTCTTTAAATGACTTTAGTAATCGTTGATGCAAACGGGAAAATGTTGAACCTGAAGGAATGGAAGATTAACATTTTTAAAATTATTGATACTCGCATTTTATTTTACTCTTGTAATACACATCTTTTACTCCCTAAACCTAAATTTTCTTTTCATCATCTTAAACGAGGAATACAGGATTTTCATATGAACTATGTTTTGATTCCATCAGATAAAGCTGCTAACAATGTTGTAGTTGTTTGACGATTGTATTATATTAATACTCTTAAGCGTGAGCTTGTTGACACTAATGCCTATAAACTGCAGCCTTCTTTAATGGAGAGGGTAATTGTTGATGGGCATGGTTGTCATACAGCCCTACATTTTGGTGTCAAAACTAAAGAAAATCCAGACAAAGTTCATACGTTGTGCTGGTTACCTAAACTCAATAAAAAAACCTATAAAGCAAGATTTATTGCTAATTCTACTTCTTATACGACCACAGAACTTTCTAAATTGTTAACCACGTGTCTAACAGTTGTTAAATAACATGTTATCAAGTATTGTGAGATCCAGTAAAAACCTATTTTGGTCTATTGAAATTTAGGTGAAATTTTAAATAAACTTAAAGCTAGAGATTTCAATGCAACCAGCTTGTCTACTTATGATTTTTCTACTTTTTACACTACTTTACCTCATAATGTAATAAAAGATAAACTTATTGATCTTATTGAAAGTACATACCAGAGAGAAGGCTCTCCTTACCTTGCATGTAATGACAGAAATGCATTTTTACTTCAGAAAAGCCTAAAAAATATCATGCATGGTCGTGTCAAAATGTATGTGATGCGCTGATCTTTTTTTTTTGACAACATTTTTATTCGTTTTGACACCAAGCTGTATATACAAGTAGTTGGGATTCCTATGGGCACTAATTGTGCTCCCCTGGTTGCAGAATTATTCCTGTTTTCTTATGAGAGGGACTTTTTATGATGTCTCTTTTTGATGATAAGCAGGCTGATGTTATTGATGCATTTCACACTACATCCAGATATTTGGACGATATTTTAAATATTAATACTTCTTATTTTGACAATATGGTAAGTCAAATATACCCTTCTGAGCTCCAACTAAATAAAGCCAATATCTCTGATACCAAAGCTGCATTTTTAGACTTGCATGTGTCAATTTTTAATGATATGGTTTCTACCAAAATTTACGATAAACGTGATGACTTTGATTTTGTAATTGTCAATTTCCCATTTTTAGATGGTGGTGATCCTCATTCTACATCATATGGAGTCTATCTCTCTCAACTCATTCGTTTTGCTAGAGCATCTAGCTATGTTGCTGACTTCAACACTCGCAATAAATTGTTAACTGAAAAAATCTTAAACAAGGCTATCCATATCATAAACTCGCAAAACATTTTTTAACTTTTATAGACAATACTATGATTTGATTTCTAAATTCCAAGTTGGACTTAAATCTCTCTTGCGCCAAGGGCTTTCGGAACCTGATTTCTATAGTGATTTGGTTTATAAATTGAAGAAGATTGTAGGCTCTAATAATTTTTCAGCGCAGTTCATTAAAATAATTTCTCATTATAAAAAGATTGGCTATAACATTAATTTATTGCAACAGACTGCATGCTTGGTGGTCAACCCAGTCACGGTTGGCAACTTTGCTTTCCTCTTTAATTGCACGCCAGTGGGTGGGACTTCAGACTCTATAACGGTTCCGACTTAAAGACGTATCTATTGATGAGATGGTAGGGGCCTGATGTTTTGGCTGTTTGTCAGACCCACCAGGGTTTACCTGTTGGATTTCTTTTGCTCCGCTATTCAGCTTTATTTACTGTTGAGTCCTTATCTTTGCTTTATCTCCTTGTTGTATCTTGATTTATATGTTTTAGGAGATGATTCATTGATAAGTTAGGGGTCTTTCATGCAAACCAAATATATATGTGTCTTGATCCACATCTGAATTAGGGATGAGGTTGGCGCCGTTAAACTGGTTTAAGCCCTCCAGTAAAATATTATACTGACCATTCCAATGTGGTTCTTCTTTTGTGGATCTTGTATGTTTTTGTTCTGTCTTGTGTCTTTGTAAGCGTCTGTTTATATGTGCTTTTTGGTCACCTGCTGGGAATGGGCTGACCTCTTGGCTCTCGTTTGTGGTGTCTAACTGTGAGTGTGTCACTTTCCCATTGGTATCATGGGTCAGGTGTGGTACTTGATTGTATCGATTCCTGATCTTTTCCCCCTTTCTAACTTTCTAAACAGATGGATTAATAACACTAGTTCTAAATATTGAGCTAAATTTTTCGTAATCTTCAGCTAGCATGGACTATTATAATACCTTTCAGAAAAAAAAATAAAACTTTGGGGTAACCAAACTGATTATCTTTTAGGAGGGCCAAATTTAACACCACCCCCATAGGGTTTACACATATTTCTTTATAAAAAGTTCAGGAATTACCATTTCAATCGTTTTGATGATGCCCTTTTACTAATATGAAACAATTTTACATTCAAATGCTCGAGAAAAAAAGAAAAAACACACCAAAAATAGATGCACACCCGGGAATCAATCAAGGTCCTCTTGTTTTGTAGCCAGACACACTAACCACAAGGCCATGAGTTCAGGTCGTGCAAGGCTTTTGTTAACAAGACAATTTTTTAAGAGACTCTGCCAATATTGTATACGTAACCAGGGTAAGTGTAAATCTTTCGATTTGACTGAGCTATATTTATCTGTCTTTGGTATTGAGATGATCAGCTCTGATAAAAGAACAATAGATATTTCTGACACACTTAAATTATTTTTTTTTGTCAAGAAAAATGTTGGAACATCGATATGATATTAGAGAATCTAAAAGCTGCGTTGATCGAAATCCATACATGTTTAAAATACATGATCAAGACAACTTCAGCTGTTTTCTGACTTGGCAGGATGTGCACTGAAATTAGCCACATATGTCTTTAAACAGATCTAGATGTGAATATATACATTATTAGATAGTACATGGACGTAGTAAACAACGGGATAAGTAAAGATTGAATCATATCCATCCATAGATTTATGCAATTTCATTTAATAGGGCACATATATATTGAATTCCTGAATACATTGAGAAAAAAGAGATGTGGGAGTCTTGGTCATTGTAGGGTTTGACATTGCTCTACTATGATAATGTTCTATATTTAGTTCGCTTGTCTGAGTTGAAAAAGCTTGAGTTTTTGTGTTTCAGTAAATATGTAATCTATAGTTGTATAGGAATTCCATGCATAGGCAATGTACTGTTGTTTGTCTCGTTCAGCTGATTTCACTGTGTAATATGCTCAAATATTTATCAATAGGTAAATACTAGGTAATAATTGTTGTTACATAAGCTTTAGAAAAATATCTTTATTGAAATGTCAATGTGGGACCCTTTAAAATCGTACAATTTTAATACTTTTGATAAATGGAGGATCTTACACAAGTGTTTGTGGATGTGAATACCCAAGAGATGAGTGTTATGGGATATAGTAATGTTATAATGGGACAGTCAGCATACCTTGTTATAAGCCAATCGTGGTGGAGAACTATGTTTTTCTCTTTGATTGCACGATGGTAGATCAGGCCTTGGCCATCATCTAAACCTTATATCGTAGAGGGGTAGAAGTGCCTGTGGCTTTATTGACTGATAAAACGATAGATATAGTTTTCTGTTCAAATGCAAGGTATAACTTTCATTTAAATAAAGATTGTTTAATTGCGTGGCTGAAAAGAGTTAGCTGACCTTGATCTAAGCTGTAGTCAAAAAAGGGGTTAGATACATTGATTATTTGTTTTTCGAGTCAGTATATCAACGTTTTACCCTACGTACCATTGTCCCTTTTCAGTGCCTGAAATCCTGGTTCTAATTCAACATTCACTTGCTTTATTCCAGATAACACTGTAATATGCCAAACAGTACACGTTAAACAGATTTTGATGTGAATAAATACATTATTATATAGTACAAAATTAACAACATGATTGTAAAGATAGAATCATATCCATCCAGAGATTTTAGCAAGTTTATTTGATAGGACACACATATATCAAATCCTGAATACATAGAGAAAAAAGAGATGTGGGAGTCTTGGTCATTGTGGGGGTTGACATTACTCTACTATGATAATGTTCTATACATAGTGCGCTGGTCTTAGTTAAAAAATGGGTGAGTTTTTACGTTTCAGTACATATGTAATCTATAGTTGTATTGTAATTCCTTTCATAGACAATGTACTGTTATTTGTCTCTTTCAGCTGATTTAAGCGTGTAACATGTTCAAATATGAGGTAAATACTAGCTACTGTTTGTTGTTACATACCCTTCAGAAAAGTATCTTTATTAAATATAAATGTGAGATATTTAAAAATCGTAGAATTTAAATACTTTTGATAAATGCAGGATCTTACACAAGTGGTTGTTGATTTGTGCGATTACCTCAGAGCTGAGTGTTATGGGATATAGCATGAGTATAATGCGACAGTTAGCATGCCTGGTATTAACCCAATTATGGTGAAGAGTTATGTTTTCTCTTTAAGTACACGATGTTGGATCAGGCCTTGATCTTAATCTAAAGCTTTTATCTTGGAGGGGATGGAGAGCCTGTGGCTTTACTGACTGAAAAAAACATGAATTGATAAATATAGTTTTCTGTACAAATGCTGATTTATAATTTTGTTATTCATAAAGACTGTTAAATTGCACGGCTGAAAAGAGTTAGCTGATCTTGATGTACACTGTAGTTGAAAGAGCCGACTGAATACATTTGTTGTTTGTTTTTCGAGTCAGTATATCAATGTTTACCCTACGTACCATTGTCCCTTTTCTGTGCCTGAAATCCTGGTTCTAATTCAACATTCACTTGCTTTATTCCAGATAACACTGTAATATACCAAACAGTTCATGTTAAATGAATTAGATGTGAATATATACAATCTTAGATAGTACATGGTAAACAACGGGATTGGTTATTGAAATGTCAATTTGGGATCTTTTAAAATCATACAATTTAAATACTTTTGATAAATGGAGGATCTTAGGCAAGTGGTTGTTCATATGAATATCCCAGAGCTGAGTGTTGTGGGATATAGTATGGATATAATGCGACAGTCAGCATACCTGGTTATAAGCCTGTCATGGTGGAGAGTTTTTTTCTATTATATTGCATGATGGTAGATCAGGCCTTGACCCTAATCTAAACCTTATATCGTGGAGAGGTGTAGTGCCTGTAGCTTTTCTGACTGAATAAACCAATAGATAAATATACTTTTCTGTTCAAATGATAGGTATAAACTTGCTTTTCACAAAGAATGTTTAACTTTGTGGCTGAAAAGAGTTAGCCGACCATGATCTACACTGTTGACGAAAGACAGGATCAAATACATTTGTTGTTTGTTTTTCAAGTCAGTATATCAATGTTTACCCTACGTACCATTGTCCCTTTTCTGTGCTTGAAATCCTGGTTCTAACTCAACATTCACTTGCTTTATTCCAGATAACACTGTAATACACCAAACAGTACATGTTAAATGGATTTAGATTTGAATGTATACATTATTATATCGTATAAAGTAAACGACATGATTGATAAAGATGGAATCATATCCATCCAGAGATTTTAGCACGTTCATTTGATAGGCTACATATATATCAAATTCCTGAATATATTGAGAAAAAAGAGATGTGGGAGTCTTGGTCATTGTTGGGTTTGAGATTGCTCTGCTATGATAATGATATATATTTAGTTCGCTGGTCTGAGTTGAAAAGGCGTGAGTTTATGTGTTTTGGTACATATGTAATCTATAGTTGTATTGTAATTCCATTTATAAGCAATGCATTGTTTTTGGTATCTTTCAGCTGATTTCAATGTGTAATATGCTCAAATATTTATAAATAAGTAAATACTAGCTAACGTTGGTTGTTACATACCCTTCAGAAAAGTATCTTTATTCAAATGTCAATGTGGGATCTTTTAAAATTGAACAATTTAAATACTTTTGATAACTGTAGGATCTTATGCAAGTGGCTGTTGATGTGACAACCCCAGATCTGAGTGTTATTGGTTATAGAATGGGTATAAAGCGACAGTCAGCATACCTGGTTATAACCCAATCATGGTAGAGAGCTATTTTTTTCTTTAATTGCACGATGGTAGATCAGATCTTTGACCCTAATCTAACCCCTATATCATGGAGAATGTGGGGTGCCTGTGGCTTTACTGACTGAACAAACGAATTGATAAATAAAGTTTGATGTTAAAATGTAAGGTATAAGTTTGCTTTTAATAAAAATTGTTTAATTGCGTAGCTGAAAGGAGTTAGCTGACCTTGATCTACACTGTTGTTGAAAGAGGATATTGAATACATTTGTTGTTTGCTTTTCGAATCAGTATATCAATGTTTTGCCCTACGTACCATTGTCCCTTTTCTGTGCCTGAAATCCTGGTTCTAATTCGACATTCACATTCTTTATTCCAGATAACACTGCAATACACCAAACAGTACAATTTAAATACGTCTGTTGGTTTTAAAGTTCTTCCTCAACATGGCATATCAGAGACAGTATAATATAGTTTTTTAGTTTATCAATTCAAAAGAGTCGTTGATCAGCCTACATTTGAGCCACGACATGAGATTTTCAACAATATGGTATGTGCGACCAACAAAGGCCCAGACAATCCTGCCCATACACACAGTCTGATCAGAACTTTTGCTAGTCGCTTGAATATTTAAGGGATGTTAACCTGCTGACTGAACATCATTTGGAGTTTCTAAGCTCAAAAGGAGGCTTCACAGGCTTGTCCGAGTCTACACTTGTCTAAGTGCCAATTATTCGAAATCACATGCCGTGGCTTATTTACTGATTCAAAATGATAATGAACGTTTTTCAAATGAAAAATATCATGGACATAATGCCAACGTCAGCATGTATGGTTAAAAACCAATCACAGTGAATATCTTTAGTTTCCATTTTAATTGCTTGACAGTGGGTCGGGCCTCAAAAATAATAAGTGAGTATGATCAGCAAATACCACAATCATAAACTGCAGACAACCCCGTGGTACCGTGAGGAAGAGCCGCTTAACCATCACGAGACTCCAGGAAGACAAATTAAGCAAAGCAACCAGCTCTCTCTCCTCCATCAAGATGACTGCAATGCTTGATTGGACATAAAGTAACGTACAACAAAACATAGAACAATTACAGACTCCCACAAAGGGAGTCATAATTAACAAAAATTCAACAACAACAGAACCACCGCCTTAGAACAGACAGCAACCCTTATCTGAAACTTTTATCATGTTAGGGCAGGGGATGCCTGTAATTATGCCGACTGAAAAGATAAAAGATACACAAAATCATTGATTCCTCTATGCATGTTAAATATAAATTCTGATTGATTGAGTGAAAGAAAGAAAACAGGTTGCTGGTTTGAATCTACACTGTTGTCAAATGAAGGCATAGAAGGTTGATAATAAATACATGCGCTGTATCTTTTTCGAGGCAGTATATGTATTGGGTCTGTCAATATGTTGCCCAACATACCATTGTCTCTATTCTTTGCTGCTGCCTTAAATTTTGGTCCTAATTGTCCATTCACTTGCTTTATTCTAGATCACACTTTTATACACAAAACAGTAATTGTTAAACATATTTTGATGTAAAATATGCAGCATCCGATATAATATGATTAACAGCCAAATCAGTATAGATGTATGCATATCCATCAAAAGATTTAAGCAAGTTCATATGAATGGCTACACACACACACACACACACACACACACACACACACACACACACACACACATATATATATATATATATATATATATATATATATATATATATATATATATATATATATAGAGAGAGAGAGAGAGAGAGAGAGAGAGAGAGAGAGAGAGAGAGTGAGAAATAGGCAAATGCACCAAACGAGATATCTTTCCTGTGGCACTGGATCCAGTAAAGGATGCAAAATTGATTTGAGAAATAAATATAAAAGGATATAAATCAAAAGACGGTGCCAACAATTTTTGAAACTAAGCGCGTTCGGCTTTCGCCTTCATCAGAGTTTTAAGACACTGAATGTACAGAATACAAGGTTAGGGATATTGTTGACGAAAATTGGTCTACCATCGAGTCTTCAGATGAGTTGAAGGATTTATACCAGAGCAAACCAGTAATGGCTTTCAGCTGCCCCAAAAGCCTTCGTGATTTCCTGGTACAAGCACGACTCAAACCAAACTCTAATGATGACAACCAAAATGGTGAATGTCGACCCTGTGGCAGAAAAAGGTGTCAATGCTGCAAAATGATAACCTCTGCTGGCACTGTGAAGTCATCTTTTGTGGACACTGTAAGACTTAGACAGAACACAGACTGTACAACAGAGAATGCAGTGTGTCTGATCTCTTGCAGCAGTTGCAACAAACAGTACGTAGGAGAAACCATAGGCCCATTGAACAAATGCATGAATGGCCATCGTGATGACTGGAGACACCGTAGGTTTGAGAGATCACCAACAGCAGAACATTTTCACTCTACAGATCATGACGTCTTGAGTCATGCCTCTGTCTGCTGCCTTGAACACAACAAGGAGTGGTCAGATTCTACCAGGAAACTCCGTGAGAGCTACTGGATTCGGTGTCTGAACACTCTGTGTCCATTTGGCATCAACAAGGGTGATTGACTCTATCTGGTCATATGATAGAACGCCTGATGTGCTGTGTTGTTGTAGAAAATCTTTCAGGAGCCTAGACATGTTTTAGACTTCTGTTCTACACAAATTTTCATACAAGACATTTCTTGCCAGAATGCCAATTTTGCACACTGATCTGGATCAGTTGATAGCTTAATAGTCATAGAATATTCAAGCGTCTAGCAAAGGCTCTCATAAGACTTGAGTATGGGCAGGCTGGTCTGAGCCTTTGCTGGTTGCACGTACCACATTGTTAGAAATCTCATTTCAACCGCACATATATGTCATCAAAAGTTGCACTTTTACTCAAATTTGTAGGCAATGCATAGTTATAGGTGTCTCTTAACTGATGGAAATGAGTGATATGTTCAAATATTTATTAATAGGTAAGTACTAGCAAACATGATACTGACTGAATCTCAGGTGAAAATTTAGCGCTAGTAAAATGCATTTAGGCTCCCAGGTGGCTTAGGCTGCTGTCGGTTCTAAGGCGGTGGTTCTGTTGCTGTTGATCTATTGTCTAATGTACTTCTCATTGTTTGTGGGAGTTCTGTATTTGTCTTTGTTTTGTTATGCATTACTTTATTTTCCATTCTAGTTTTGCAATCATCTGGAAGAGGAAGAGAAATCTGGTTGCTTTTCTTATACTGTCTTACAGATGTATTGTTACTATAAATGTTATGTGGCTCTTTCTCATTACGCCGTGGGTTGGTCTGCAGTGTGTGATTGTGGTATTTCCTGATCATACTCACTTACTTTTTAAAGCTTTGTTTGTCTTCCTGGTGTCTCGTGATTGCTGTTTGGCTTTTCCTTATGATGCCACGGGTGTGTCTGCAGTTTTTGATTGTGGTATCTCCTGATCATATTCACTTACTATTTTTGACCCGTTTGTCAGTTCCTTGTGTTTGTCTTAGACTGGTCCCACTCTCGCTCAACTTTCGGTTACCTTAAACTCTGACGGTCTGTATGTTAGAGCACTGCTATATTTCATCACATTTTGTCTATTTAAATTGGCTGTTTCTCATGATGACACATTGCAGTAATTAAGAAGCGTACACGCAGTTTTTGATTTAAAAAGCAGAACATAGGGAGAGGATTTGACCAGAAAAAATGATATAAGCCCCCACCCCTTCAGTAGCTTCGGCTGCTATCCTTTCTAAGGCGATGGTTCTTTTGTTATTTTTCATTTGTTTTTTGTAGTTCTTATTGTTTGTATGACCCTTGTTTTTTTCACAGTACTCAGTTTCCTTTCTAGTGTTGCAATAATCCAACTGATGAATAGAAAGCTAGTTGCTTTACTTTTATTGTATTCTGTGTGTCATGTTGACGTTATCGTCTTTTGACTCAGTCTCACGGTGCAGTGAATTGTCTGCAATGTGTAATTGTGGCATTTCCTGGTCATATTCACTTACTTTTTAAAAGACAATTGACGTATGTATGTATGTAAGCCTTGCCTCCTATTTATGTAACATAGGCTAAGTGTACAGGCCAAGATCAGTTGCGATAGAGCGCAGGACAATGGAATCAGTTAGAAGTAGAAACAAGAGGAATATACAAAATTACACTAAAATTGGGATTCATAAATTTTGCCAAATTGGTATTGCTGTTAGACAAGTTCATTGGGCAAATATATTCTATCAAACTTATACAAACAGCTCTAGCATTATCTGAGTACTATTGCTTGGTTTTTAATTTTGCTTTAAATATCGATTTTAACTTTGCAATTATATCAGATATTCTCAAAACATATTGTTGATGCATTTAGGTAGAGCTAAGATGGGATCTAATATATTATAATGAAAAAGGCCACGATCACATGTTTACCTTTATTTCAGCTAAAAAATTGGTGGTGCTTATCCAAAGTAATTCCAAAAATCTATCTCAATATAGCAAATATTTTTGGATTGGTTTTGAAGTATATTTGTTATGATTGTACATAATGAAAAAATGAAAACATTCAAGAGTGATTGCCTAATATGGAGATAGAGTTTGCCAAAATAATAAGCGACTGCTCCTAATAAATAATATAATCCCTCTTGAAGTAAATTATTTTTTTAAGGGTTGTTCTTATTTTTTGAAGAGGTTGCAATTGAAGAAAAAGTATTATCCCTTCGGAGTGCCTAAATATTAAATCCCTTTGCCTTCTACCTTGACACCTATAAAAGGATGCATACCATTATTTCGTTTCTTTGACTGGAACCCAGGTTCTAGCTCTACGTTCACCTGTTTGATACCAGATAAAACTGAAATAGAAATGACAGTATACTGCAAAACACTGAACCTTTTGTATATATGGTAAACCCCTAAACAGGCTTTTAACAAATGATGAGGACACAGATGAAATGACGCATAATGCTGCATTTTATCAGGGTCTGCACTGTTTTTAAGGTAAAAATGATTTTCAGCCATAAACTACAAATGACTTTGGAAATTAAAACCGGACACCCCTAGATATGTATATTGAACTATCCCAAGTTTATTATTTCAAATTAGAAGGAATAATTCGTTAGTATGTGAAGGGCTAAAATTTGAGACATCAACATTATATGATTTTTTTCTTTGAATTTGGAATTTCCTGGTCAGGGTCACTAATTTTACATCTCGGTTAACAAATTTTCAGTCATTTTGGGATAATTACTGGGTGGTTGAATTAGTATATGTACTAAATGTAGGATAAAGTGACTTTGCTAAAACACACATAGTGTCTTTGTGAGGATCAACCTGTCGCTTCCCGTATTCAGGTCGGGTATTCTATCATTTAGCCAGTATGCTACTCAAGCAGTAGTTATTTTGGATACCTTTTCATATTCATTAATGAATAGTAATGTCAAAGTTTTCAACAGCGCCTATGCAATAAACTAATGTGAAGCATACCGTTAAATTATCTTCATATAAATCACACTTTATCAGGCACAGAAATAGTAAGTGATTATGATCAGGAAATACCACAATCACAAACTGCAGACAAACCCATGGTACCGCGAGGAAGAGTCACAAAACAAGCACGAAACATCAGGAAGACAAACGAAACAAAGCAACCAGCACTCTCTTCCCCATCAAGATGATTACAAAACTAGAAGGGGCATAAAGTAACGTACAACAAAACATAGAGCAAGTACAGAATCCCACAATGGGAGTAACAATAAACAACAAGTCAACAGCAACAGAATCACCGCCTTAGAACGGACAGCAGCCTAAGCCACCGGGCGGGGGAAGGGGGGGGGGGTAAATGCATTTTACTGGTACCAAATCTTCGCCCTAGATTTTGCTGTTGTTGAAGTACAAAAATGTTCAGCTCCCATGGAAGCCTTCTAACTATTGCAATCTATCATCATGGAGAAACACTCTAATCAAATTAACACACTATGATGAAACAAGGACAGCTGAAACGTCATTAAGGTTGTTTGTGTAAATTCTAACCACGCCATTCTTATCGCTTATAACTTAATTTCATAGAGTGAATCCAAAATTTGATGAATTCTTGTAGTCTCTAGAATAACCAAACACAATCAAGTACAATGTTAAACACTCAGCAATGGGAGAGTGATGATTTTAGCTCCTGCTCATGTGCTACCATTCGAAATTTTTAAGGAACCGACACATTGAGTATATTTCGAGACCTTGTCCTTGTTCTAATTCTCGTAAATATATATGTTTATTGTCGCGTCTGGGAGTGAAATAACGCCATGCAAAAAATTGATAAACCAGTAGTGGTTTACCGATTTTCAGGAAACGTTATGGCGTCAATAACAACGTTGTGTACAAAGTGAAAAAATAACCTTTTTTACGCTAGAAATGAGATTTCAAAGTAATCTTCATGTCGTATTATAAATAGAATCTAACACTCGTGCCCTTGTATTATCGAATTTATTAAACTCGTTGCGAAAAAGAAAGATAAAATGTTTGGTAAGCCTCGCATTTTATCTCTTTTCCTCCTCTCGTTTAATAAATTCTATAAAACATGAGCACACGGTAAGGTCCTCTTTGTATCAAGCTTATGAGTGGATCCAGACAATTCCGCCAGAGGGGGTCCAGGCAAAGGGTCTTTCATTGCCACTTGGGATTTTCCAGGAGGGGTTCCAGACCACCTGTCCCCTTTCTGGATTCGCCCATGAAGCTCTGTATAGCGTACCGTTGTCGCGCTTCTGTGCGTCTCTCTGAAATCCAGGTTCCAACTCGACGTTCACTTGTTTAATTCCAGACAAAACTGCAAATAAACAAACATCCGACTGTTACTTACATGTATGACATACCTGACAAACAAAATGATGGTATGATGCGGTCTACGCTCGATATAAACAGCCGCCTGGGACTCGCGCAATTGTATGGGCCATACCATGAAAACATAGGTATTTTGCAATATATACAGATTATGACAATCCCCATTTAAATGGATCTTTATTCTAAAGAGTTGAACCTGTACATGATATTCTGGTTCTTATTTCATCGACATACAGCGAAGGCTCAGACTTTTGAATAATTATAAAGTAATGGAATCTGTGTGAATTACAGATTACACACAAATAACACAGTATTAGCACTACAAAGGTAGTGTAGACGTTATAATGTTTAAGTTCAGCACTCCCAAAAATATTATCAAATGTGCACAAAATTTAGGTTGCACATGTTCAATGTGCGGACAATCATAACGCACAAAGTTGTAAATGAAGGAATGAAAACTGCTGGAGTTTCAGATTACATAAACCAGACACCCTCTAAGCATTTCGGAGGGATAAAATGTTCAAGTCCAACAGCTCTAAAAATTCAGAAAATATTTAAAAAATGTGTCCAAAATACTAGATACACATGTACAGTGTATGGACACTCATTATGCAAGGTTTAAATATTAAGGAATGTAAATTGTTGGAATTACAGATTACACAAACTAGACACCATCTTAGCATTTTACAGAAAAAATCTATGTCCAAGACCCAAACAAGAAAAAGAAAATCATGATATGTGTACAAAATAAAAGGTGCACATCATCAATCTATGAACAATCATTATGCAAAGTTTTAATATAAAAGAATGAAAACTGTTGGAGTTACAGATTATACAAACCAGATACCCTCTATGCATTTCAGATGGAAAAATGTCTCAGTTCAACACCCGTCAAAATAAGAAAATAATTATCAAATGTGCACAAAATTGGAGTTGCACATCTTCAATGTGTGAACAATCATCATGCAAAGTTTGAAAAGAGACGAAAACAGTTGGAGTTACAGATTACACAAACTAGACACCATCTAAGCATTTTGACGGAAAAACGTCTAAGTTCAACACCCCTAAATAATAAGAAAATATTAATGAAATGTGCACAAAATAGGAGGTGCACATTTTTGATATGTAAAAAATCATAATGCAAAGTGTGAATAAAAGGGAATGAGAACTTTTGGAGTTACAATTTACACAAACTAGGCACCCAAAAGTGTTATGGACGGGAGGACAGAATGGACCCTTTACTAGACCTGCTTTCGCTAACAAAACCGTGCAAGCTGAAATGTAATTTGGCTGTGCCAAACATAGCTCAGCATGTAAGTATAGCTTTTAATGAATACATCAGTTGAGCCTCGTCGCAAGAAAACCTGACATTAGGGTTTTCGACCATGCAATACGACTCAAAATAGCCTGTTCAGCAGCAAAGACTTGTTATACTGCATTTATCAGTTTTTATAGTCATTATGTTTTCCAGAGAGTGAACCTACAGAGGCGCTGATAAGACTGACCGGACGCGCAAACTAAAATATGTCCGAAATATCTATTGACCCTTCATCAGACCTGATCTCTAAGTACCAAATACTGACAAATAGAATAGGCGACATCAACAATGTAAAAAAAATCAGTTTTGATACCCTGATTGTCTGTCCATTTTGTACTGTTATTTTTTATAGGCGTAAATGACTTGATATCGTGGCTTAGGGGTTTGCGTGTAAGACTTTGGATCTAGAGGACCAGGATCGATTCCTGGGTGGGCACTTATTACAACTTGTTTTTCTGTTTTCGCCTTGTAGTGCAAAACTACTTCATACAAGTACTATGGAATTATATAAACGACACAATTTACCCTCCTTAACGCTTTATATTGAATTATCCTTGAAATTTGTGGGGGTGGGGTTGAATTTGGCCCTTCTTAAAGATAATTAGTCTGGTGATCCCATTTTTTCTTTTCTCTAAAATGTCAAATGACAGTCGGTAAAATAAAATAAAAAAAATAAGATTTTTAATGTCAGATATTTTGATACATAATTAAATCTAAAAATCGAAATCCTTTTTGGGGGGAATTACTAAAATGTATAATGTTGTATCTTGGCACGGATTGGAAAAAATACATAAATTTTTACATTTTTTAGAAAGCTTGAGGTCATGAGCAATAATTAGAATTAAAATAAATATTACAAACATTTTAGACTAATATTATTTTTTAGAAACTTTGTAAAATGCTGAAAATTCAATGTGAGATTATGAAAAATCAAGATTTTTGACATATTCGTTTTATTTCATAAATCGACAATCCATACATAAACAAACTGTGTGCAAATAATTAAAAAGATTTTAATGTAGAAAGTATTACCCGCAATTGCCCTTAAAATAAATATATTTTTCATATCTACAAAATGTAAAATGATGATTCGATCTATAGAATGATATATAAATTCAACTGATGACCGTGACTGCAATTCGTTCTAAGGTTGAGGTTCAATAGTTGCTAGTATTGTTTTGTGACTGTGGGTTATACTATTTAAATTATTTGTGTTATGCGATGCTATGTGTCCTATTTAGTTGGGTGAACACATCTTAGTTTGCATTGCATTTTGCGTTGTAATTGTATATCTAGCTGAAAAGAAAGTAAGTAAGACCACGAAATGTCACAACCACATACCAACACACAGCTCTTTAAGTGAGTATGACCGGGAAATGCCACACTCACATACCACATACCAACCCACGACACTTTTAGTGAGTATGACCAGGAAATGCAACAATCACATACCAACCCACGGAACATTATGTGAGTATGACCAGAAAATGACACACAATTACATACTATATACCAACCCACGGAACATTATGTGAGTATGACCAGAAAATGTCACAATCACATACCACATACCAACACACGGCACTTTAAGTGAGTTTGACCAGGAAACGCCACATCCAATCCACAGCACCTAATAAATTGTGTCGCTTTGCAAGAAATTACCACGTGTACGATCTGGAATTATGACATTTGCCTGACATTTAATATGGTTGTGTTGCTCTATATACCTACCACTGTTTCGTCTCTGTGCTACTGTCTGAAACCCAGGCTCTAACTCAACATTCACTTGTTTAATACCAGATAAAACTGAAAAGAAATGTAAAACATGACAATAGCCAATGTTACGTGACTCATAAGGTAAACACGACAATGATCTGATAAACACTATGCCCAGCTTATAAAATCAAGTGAAAGTGTTGAGACAACTGTTCTAAATGTCATAACAACTCTTGAATATAAAATCAAATAAAAGGATTGAGTTAACAGTTCTATATAACAACTCTTAATTGAAGTCGAACTATTCTTTGTCAATCTGTTTATGTGAGAGAAGGGTTCAGATTCTGTTTTGAAAACTTCCCAGCTCAGATAGTTTGGAACATTATTTATCTTCTTGATTCGGGCCAACGACGGCTATTTAAATTGCCACGCACAGTAAAATGTCAGCTTTATAATCTCATGCATGCCACTGCCATCGTTACATTTACATGCTTTTTAAAATAGTTGGGGCTCGGGTGTATTTACATCAATCACTGAACCTGGTTATACCAAAACCAAATGGAAATTCAACAAGCAAATGCCTTCTTAATTTGGACTTAAGCTACATACAGTTTGAGCGCATAGTGACGTCCGTCAAACCCGTTATCAGCAGTGATTTTGTTTGAAGTTAGCAGGAACATTTAAAGGATGCTTTTATATATATGCAATAAGGACCAGAGAGCTTATGTGCCCGCCTATGCCAGTTTCATTTTAAGCTTGCCATCTAGATTATATACTGAGGGAAAAAAAGTTTAGCAATTAGTTATAATGGGTTTTCTCATTTGCGATCTTTTGAGCATTCGCTCATTATTATTAGCAGGTGCGCGTGCATGCCAGTTGTTTCAAAATGATCTAATGGCTACCAGCAAGAAGTCTAAAGATACAAATTTGAATTTTATAGCGAGGATTTTATCTGCTGAGCATTTTATTTTCAAACGCTATTTAATTGAAAGAGAGATAATTTGAAAAAAAAAATCGATTTTAACTGAAATTGTACGAAAAGGGTGAATAGAACATTCAGTTTTACACCAGTTTTCAATATTTTGCTTTTAGATCTAAACATTTTGCGGTAAATTCAAAGTTTTAGCAGAAATCTATTCACGATATTGCCAGATAAGCTTTTTTAGCAAAGGGACTTAAAATCGGACGTAACAGTATGTGAAATGTCGACCGGTTACTGTCATCATACTCATAAACGTTTGTCAACAAATATTTTTGATATTATGAAATTAAAAATCCTATTTCATCTGAACTGTGATTCTCCAAAGTATATAGCTAAACTTATTTCCCTCAGTTTATATCTATATAACGATGAATTTTAACCGAACAGAATAACTTCCCGCATTTCATATCAGTAATAACTATATACATACCATTGGCGGAAAGACTTCGCCTCTTCAGTTCAATGCCTAAAAACAAATACGTACAATCAGAATGAATATAGGCAATAATTCATTTACTACACATTAAAAACTAAATTGTAGTACACTTTATTATGCTTGATCACGGCATCTTTGTTCCTAGTTCTTAGAGATATGCAACACACGTCTGTGATAAGATACTGGACTGTGCAATATGAAACTCCTCCCTCAGTAGCTTCGGCTTATGTCCGTTCTAAGGCGTTTGTTCTGTTGTTGTTGTTGATTCATTGTTTAGTTTCTGGAGATTTCATATTCAGTCCTAGTTCTATGCAATAATTAGTGTCATTTCCAGTTTCGAAATCATCTCGCTGAGGAAGGGATAGCCAGTTGTTTTTCTTTGATTGTATTATTGCTGTCGCGTGGCTAATAGTGTTCTGTGTCTCTTTCTCGCGGTGACTTAGCTTGGTCTGCTGTCTGTGATTGTGGCATTTTCAGGTCATATTCACTTGCTTTTGAATCAAGGTTACATACTCTTTCCTTACCTACAATCGTACAAAGTTTTCTGTTATGTTATCTGCTTTATACAACGTCAACGTAGAAAGGATGACGTAATCAATTCGACGATCGAGTCACTTGAACCAAAATGACGCCATTAATATTACGTTGAATATGAAGCAAAATTTTTGACTTTTTACCAATATTGATCATCAAAGTTTAAATATCCAAACCCAGTATACAGTACATAAAACCCCGTTCAACGCAAACTATACATGTATAACGAGTGATGCCAGGCCGATCACTAAAAGTTTTATCCAAGCTGTAATCGATTTTCATGAAAAACATATTATAAAACAATGTATAAACGGAAGTGTTCAAATACATCGGTCAATCAATCAGTACTGCATTTGATTACGCTCTTATCAAAACATGTCTTACTTCATTGTGCACAGCATCTTGAATTTACGGGATGTATGTTTGTCATTTATTTAAATAAGAAATTCATTTTTAAAATAGAATCTTCAATTTGATTATCTGAACTAATTTATATACGCTTTCAATACATAATTTGACGGAGAAATCAAACAGATAGTCCATGAGCAGTCTACATATTTTTGTTCTGAGACTCATTGAGCTAATTTGGCTTACACGATGTGCGGATGGTTTTTAGAGCAACGATTAAATGCAATATAAATGCTTTTATTAATCAATTTAAGCCTAGCATACTTTTCATAGGTCATTGGGAAACAGTGGGATGCCAGATCAGACACTGCAAGACGTGGTGTCCGATCAGGTTTTACACTGTTTGCTTACAGCTGTACTTTAAAAGTGTGAATGGTATTAAACTTTACTACCCATCAATCATTAAGTTCGGAAAAGATTCGTTCAATTGATAAGGGTGGTAAATTCCATTTGGCATAAATTGGCTAATAAAAGCGTGTGTAGAGAACCCTGTCTCCTGGTTTGCCTTATCTATATTAATACATCTCTATGTCTACCTGAAAACTAGTATAAACTGGCCTACAGAGTAATATAAGGTGGAAGCCAGCGCAAACTATTTTCCCGATGTTGATATATTTGTCACTTTTCTTATATCGCCCTCTAGTGACCTAAAATAGCATGAAGAATATGAAACAAGCAAGGCTACAAGAAGTTGACATGAGTTGTTGTTTCACCTCCCACCAGGTAAATTAAAGTATGAAGAAGGCCACGATCAAGAATCGATACATCCTTAGGTTGAACAGAACTTCAACAATACAGATCTAGTTACAGAAGTGAATGTAGAACATTTTCATTCACAGTTATCAAGTCATAAAACAAAACAGTTATTGACTTCAATTTTGGTTGACATCAGGTTGTGTCTACCCTTAAACGTGATATTCACCTCAGCCAATTGAAGAGGCAATAATTGTATAATAATGACTTACCGGATAAAGACGGCACCAGTACAGCACATATAAGGGCGATGTTATGTAATATCATGTTTGGCTACGTTCTCTAAAAATACCAAGAAAAGCGATTTAGGACTAATTATATACTATTAGCCACAACATGAGAAACACAATAATGTGGCTCTGCACCTCCAAAGACACAAATCACCATATGCTTTAAGCCTATTGTCTTTTTCTGGGACATAGGCAATCAGTACAGACCCAGATCAGACGAAACAGAACGTGGCGTATGATCAGGGTATCCACTATTTACTTACAGAATATTCTATGAAACTTTAATAAAGTAAAAATACCACTCGAATTGCTTCAAATGGAAATAGACTGGTCTAAATGATAAGAGTGAGAAAGTTCTTTCGCATTACATGCGTTAATTTTACTTATATTTGTAAAAATACCGCATCATCACTATCCCTTTATATAGGCTATGGGTTATTGTCACATGTTTACACATGTTCAGACTTGCATTGAATAGTTAGGGGTCTTTCATGCAAACTAAACATCTATGTGTCTTGATCCACTTCTGAACTAAGGGTGAGGTTGGTGCACCGTTAAACCGGTTTAAGCCCTCCAGTAAATCATTTTACTGACCGTTCCAAGGCGGTACTTCTTTTATGGATCTTTCATGTTTTTTCTGTCTTGTGTTTGCTATGCATTTGTATGCGCCTGTTTATATATGCATTGTGGTCACCTGCTGAGAAAGGGCTGAGCTCTTGGCTCTCGTTTGTGGTGTCTAGCTGTGAGTTTGTTACTTTCCCATTAGTAGCCTGGGTCAGGTGCGGTAATTGATTGTATCGATTCCTGATCTTTGCACATTTCTTACGTTGAACAATTTAGTTGACAGTTTTTAAGATAGTAATATTCCAAAATATCAGGTATTTGCATTCAAATCCTAACGGATACTTAACCCACTTAAGCCGAACGAAGTTTCCCATGCTTATCAATTGGACCAGTCTATTTCCATTTTAAGGGTCATCATGGTGTAGTAATTTGATTTGATTGTTTCTCCATGATGATACATTGCATTAGTTAGATGGCCTCCATGCGAGCTGAACATTTCTTGTACTTCAACAACAGCAGAATCTAGGTCGAAGATTTGGTACCAGTAAAATGCTGTCCGTTCTAAGGCGGTGGTTCTGTTGTTGTTGACTTTTTGTTTATTGTTACTCCCATTGTGGGAGTCTGTAATTGTTCTATGTTTTGTTGTACGTTATTTTATGTCCATTCTAGTATGGCAATCATCTTGATGAGGAAGAGAGAGCTGATTGCTTTGATTAATTTGTCTTCCTGGTGTCTCGTGATGGTTGAGCGGCTCTTCCTCGCGGTGCCACGGGGTTGTCTGCGGTTTGTGGTTGTGGTATTTCCTGATCATACTCACTTACTATTTTTGTTGAGTGGGATGCTTCATCTTTATTCAAATTCTAATAGAATATTTCTTAGCAAACAGTGGAGACACTGATCTGATCTGGGTCCGCGCTGGTTGCGTATGTCCACAAAAAGGACGCTAGGCTTATATGGGTTAAGATAATTCACCTTTAAATTTAGATCCGCAGCAAGAAAATATTATCCCTTTGAGAATATGTTCCCTACAATGGCCTACATGTAGTACGGAGGCCGTTATAATTCGGCAATCACTGTTCAATTCTAGACTTGCGTACTGCGCTACTTTCGAGACAGTTGCAAGTGACGTCAGACATTATAGCTAATATCTGTCTCCCAAAAATGGGCTTTGTAGAATGCACAATTGATGCTTATCATGAGAATTTGCAAACAGGTCACTATAGTAGGCCTTAATAATATGTGACGGCTATAACATGATGATTATACTACATGTACTATACAATAGCGCTAATCAGACTACAGTATGTAAATTCACAGGTTGATATGTGGCTTTGCTGTTCTTCCGTACAGCTTTTGAACACTGGAGAGAATCATTTGCAATAGTATTGTTGGTGATACTCACATGTACAATTATAATATTCTCGATCCAAGATGCAAAATACGCTTCTAAAACCGCAAATATGATACTATAAACATGACCTACCTTGACAATTTGAAAACCTTTTGCAAACAAACAATTCGTCTTTAATATATACCTGCTTATCTTGTGGGAGAACAGACATGTGTTCACATGGTCAGCCTTGGTCATCTGACCCCTTTGACGGACATCCTGGTAAACTAAGCATATGCTTAGATAAACTTACAGTATATCCGTGTTGTAAAATGTTATTTTCATCATTGAACCGGCGTCACAAAGCATCTTAAAATTGGCGCCACAGTACATGCTGCCATCGAATTACAGAAGTACGCGCCTTTTAAACTCCACTTACCCAATGCACGATATTTCAGTACTTGTCTAATCAGCGACTACTTTAATAATTTGAAAATACATGTCTCAAAGAAGCCACCAGACCCATTCCAAACTTGCAAAACAACACTATGCGCGATCGGTCTACGATTTGTGAAGCAAATGTGTAACAATTTATTTACTTTAGCAATACTCAGCCGTTAGGAATGTTTCATAGCAAACATCATGTAATTGTCGTGTCGTTTGTGCATATAGAAAAAAGTGTTTGGTCACATGATTTAAGACTGTAACCTATTTGGCAGTACTTGCTAGTTCTTTTCAAGCAGCTGCATTCGCTAGTTCTTAAGCAGCTGAGTTGTCAAACACATCTTAGTTTTTGTTATGACTTGGTTTGATAACATAACACAACCCAGTCCCAATATTATTTAACTGATTTCAAAGTACGAAAGAGAGCAAAGATAAGGAATCGATACAATCAAGCAACATACCTGACCCAGGATAAAAAGATTTTCAAAACAAGACTTCACTATAGTGTAGATTTTATTTTCTTGTCCTTTGGGATCATGGGTTTCATTGTGGAACTTTGAAACTATTAGTGGGTCACTGATGACGCCTAGATGGCAGAAACTAGCTAGTATGGCCCAGGAAATATGCACACTCTAGTCTCAGTTCTTAGGTGAGTCTTTGTTTCCAAAGGATACCCTTTTAAGAACATATTTCACAACCAGATACCACAAACAAGAGCCAAGAGGTCAGACCTTTCCCAGCAGGTGAACACAAGGCATCAATAAACAGACGTGCACAAAAGTATAACAAAAACAAGACAGAAATAACATAAATGATCTACAAAAGAAGCACCGCTTTGGAAAGGTCAGTAAAAATATTTTACTAGAGGGGCTTAAACCGGTTTCACGGCGCGCCAACCTCAACCTTAGTTCAGATGTGGATCAAGACGGAACCGTCATAGAGTCTAAAGTCCGATCCATGGGCGTGCAATTAAAGAGGAAAGTAAGTTGCCAACCGTGTTTGGGTTGTACTTGGTACTTGATTGCATCGATCCCTAATCTTTGCACCCTTACTTACTTTGACCACCAAGCATGCAGTCTGTTGCAATACTTTAATATTATAGCCAGTCTTTTTATAATGGGAAATTATTTTAATGAACGGCGCTGAAAAATTATTAGAGCCAACAATCTTCTTCAATTTATACACTAAGTCACCATAGAATTCAGGTTCCGAAAGTCCTTGGATATAGAGATTTAAGTCCAATTTGGCATTTAGATATCAAATCATAGTATCGTCTATAAAACTTAGAAAAGGTATTGCGAAGTGTATGATACCAATAACCTTGTTTAAGAAGTTTCTGAGTTAACAATTTATTGCGAGTGTTGAAGTCAGCAACATGGCTAGATGTTCTAACAAAACGAATGAGTTGAGAGATAAAGACTCCATAGGATGCAAAGCGAGGAACATCACCATCTAAAATGCGAAATTGACAATTTCAAAATCAAAGTCGTCCCGTTTATCATAAATTTTGGTAGAAACAATATCATAAGAAATTAATAAATGCAAGTCTAAAAACGTGTCTTCGGTATCAGAGGTATAAGCTTTATTTAGTTGGAACTCTGAAGGGTATATTTGACTTACCATATTGTCAAAAAAATATTATTAATGTTTAAAATATCGTCCAAATATCTGGATGTAGTGTTAAAAGCATCATTAAAGCAGCCTGCATATCATCAGAAAGAGGCATCATAAAGTCCCTCTCATACCAAAACAGGAATACATCAGCAACAAGAGGAGCACAGTTAGCGCCCAAAGTAATTATACAACCTGGTGCCAAATCGAATAAAAATGTTGTCCAACGAAAAGGTCAGCGCATCACATACCTTTTGACAAGACCATGCATGATATGTTTTAGGTTTTTCCGAAGTAAAAAATGCGTTTCTATCGTTACATGCAAGGTAAGAAGAGCCATCTCTATTGAAGGTTCTTTTAATAAGATCAATACGTTTATATTTAATCAAATTATGAGGTAAAGTAGTGTAACGAGTAGAAAAATCATAAGTAGACAAACGCAACTTAACTCTGACGTAAAGCTTTAATTGGTGGGTTGGTGCCTGATGCTTATCTGTAGCTGGACCCACCACGGCTCAACTTGAGGTATTCTTTAGCTCTGACTATCTGTGAGTCATGAACTCTTTTCTTTGTTTTATCGTGGTGTTTTAATTTGATAAGAGTGTTTCTCCATGATGATACATTGCATTAGTTAGAATGCCTTCTTGCGAGCTGAACATTTCTTGTACTTCAACAACAGCAGAATCTAGGGCGAAGATTTGGTACCAGTAAAATGCATTTAAGCCTCCGGTGGCTTAGGCTGCTGTCCGTTCTAAGGCGGTGGCTCTGTTGTTGTTGACTTTTGTTTATTGTTACTCCCATTGTGGGAGTCAGTAATTGTTCTATGTTTTGTTGTACTTTACTTTATGTTCATTCTAGTATTGCAATCAATTTGATGGGGAAGAGAGAGCTTGTTGGTTTGCTTACTTTGTCTTCCTGGTGTCTCGTGATGTTTGAGTGGCTCTTCCTCGTGGTGGCATGGGGTTGTCTGCGATCATACTCACTTACTATTTTAACAGTGCATGTAAATCCTGCTTATAAATGTTAAAAAATGGTTGGCATTTTTACCTGGAAAAGCAGGATAATTACAAAATTTGAGAGATTTAAAGTTAGAAAGGCCTTAAAAGTACATTTAGGTTTTAAAAGCATTCGAAATTTCACGCTTATTTGAGTTAAGCAAGACCAAATAAATAATCTCTCAGTCTGAATAAAAGGCTATGTTGTCTTGAATTATCAGGATATAAATTTATTTCAAAGTATAAAACATGACCAAACTCTGCTCTGGATCTGCGTCTCCCAAACGACAGACTATGCCCAAGCTGAACATTCAAAATATGAAATATATATAATATATAAAATATTATCAAAACTGCACAAAACCAGGAATCCGTATGTTGTAGGAGTTACAGATTACACCATGTAACACGCCAAAGCTGGTGTAGACACAACAATGTCTAAGTTCTGTTTTTCATCTCTCCCAAAAATGTTATAAATATTATAAAATGTGCACAAAATAGGAGTTGCACATTTTCAATGATTTAACAATCATTATACAAAGTTTGCATAGTAAGGAATAGAAACAATTGGAGTTACAATCTACACAAATTACAGCATTCCAGATTGAAAAAATGTCTAAGTTAAAAAAAATTCTAAAGGCAGGTACACATTTATCGAATGTGCACACAATTTTCAATGTCTGAACAATAATTATGCAAAGTTTAAATATAAAGGAATGGAAACTTTTGGAGTTACATATTACATAAAGCAGACATCATCTAAGCATTTTGGACGGGGAATTTCCCAAACATGGGAAATACCCATGAAATGTGCACAGAATAAGAGATGTGCATATTCAATGTGTGAACAATCATACTCAAAGTTTGAATAAAACTTAATGCACACTTTAATATTCAAGGGACCCTAAAAGTGTTGACGACGGAGAGACGAAGTGGGCCAACAAGACCTGCGTTTCACTAAGGCGACGCAGGTAATAAGTTTAGGACAGTTACACTGACATAGTATTCTAGACCTTAACCCATTTTGTGCTAATGTATTCTTCCTTTTGTTTTGCAATAATAAACTTGAGCTAGCCTAATGTATATATCGTGGGTTCAGAGGATATAATTTTCACTTAAGTCTCTGACAATCGTTTTTTAATTAGACAACAAGGTATACCTGATGAAATGTCGCGTTTTGTAGCGATTCATCTGGATCTTCACGTTTTGCCAAAAAGCTCCGTGTCTTCGGAGTCACCAGAATACAAAGGGTTAAACAATTCGGACGAAAGTCGTTGATTATTTGCCATAGTTCACAGATTAAGCATTGTTGGTCAGTTGTAGATAAGAAGTAGGATTATATCATATCTAATTCGTCATTTAAATTTCTGTGGTACCGGAGTAAGGGGCAGTAAAATGAGGGATGTGATTGTAATATATGTCATATTAAACAATTTGGCATGCATATACGTAAATAGCATCAGCGATATTCACATACGTATGCCGCTGGTGGAAACTCAAAGGGTACGTATATATTAATAATGTAGTTAGACGATTGGAACAAATGGTATTTAACCAACCGAGTCACTTAAAATCTTTCATACGAATGAGATGCAAAACTTTTCCTTCACTGCTTGGCGATCCATTTTTATAATAAACAAATATAAATATACTTATAACATAGTATTCTTCTTTTATAACAACGCATCAAATTACGTCAAAACAATAATAAGGGCAGTGGACATTTACGCGTAAACGCAATTTGACGTCAGTGTCTCAATGGTCCTTCTTTACTGACCGTTCCAAGGCGGTACTTCTTTTGTGGATCTTTTATGTTTTTGTTCTGTCTTGTGTTTGCTATGCCTTTGTGCACGTCTGTTTATATGTGCTTTGTGGTCACCTGCTGGGAAAGGGCTGACCTCTTGGCTCTCGTTTGTGGTGTCTTACTGTGAGTTTGTCACTTTCCCATTGGTATCCTGGGTCAGGTGGGGTACTTGATTGTATCGATTCCTAATCTTTTCACCCTTACTTACTTCAAGCTGGTGTCATTCAGTGTCCGTATTCATATCCGTTTCACATGCGCAGTTGAGGATTTGTGGGCAAAATCAATATATATATATATAGTAGTTTCAAACATGCATACAGTAATAATGAGGCAATTCTATTTTTCTTATAAACAGGTACAGTAGGTAAAGCATGACTATTTACTACATATGCAGTAATCCGTGCTAGGTTCAATATAACTGTAAACTGTGGCTACCTGCACGCCCAAAATCAAGGTAAACTCGCCAGTGTTTGTTTACTATCTTTGAAACTACAGTAGTTGCGTAACTCACAGGTATGCTGCAAGTATAGTCCGTGCTCGATAAGAGTAGGGTGACGAAACAGACTTACAGTTAGAAGTATGAAAGAAAACCCTATATTTGTCCAATCAGGTGAATAAAGTTCCATAACGTGACCAGCTACGTAGCTCTACTCTTATCGAGCACGGACTCTACTATAAACTGTTTATTAGTCTTAAAACCGGATTCTGAACAGTAAGATATGGTATTCACATGATTAACTATCATCGAGGTTAATACTTTGTATTCTGATGGATTTTCCCAAACGCATTGATACATTGTGTACTTTTGTGGTCTAACAGGTAGAATTCTATAAATAATGAATATTTCTGTCGCTGAAGATTGTTTAATTATTAGCAAACAATGCAGACTCTGATGAAATGCAGACTTGTATGCTGCATTTCATCTGGGTCTTCACTGTTCGCCAAAGTACCCGTTTATGGGTTTCCAATATACACAAGGTTCAAGGAGGATACTTCTCCTGATGCTACATTTGTATGGGCTAATCAGGTGTTTATGTCACCAGGGTATAGTATTTCTCGTGACACACTCCTATTTATCTTTTTTTTTGTCAGAGTGACCAGTACATGTGCTATGCAAAACTCATCGATGAGGCAGACGAAGCTTACGTTGGTAGGTTAAGAGACAGGTTTATCAGATAAATACAATAAAATATACTTCATTTTAGTTGCCCATTATCCCAAGTGTAGCTTTAGGGTATTAAGGCCATAAAACGTCCCTGTGGTTTACCTAAAACTTCATTGAGTTTATGAGAATGGTAGGAAGGCTAATGGTAGGCTCGCTGGTTTTCTCATGATCGCTGCTGCTATTAGACATTTTTCAGTTGCACCTTACATTACGTTGTGTCCGTCAACGGAGACTTACTCTGGACTTTATTTAAGAGGGGCGATGTCAGAATTAACTGGAATCTATCTTTTTCGTCTGCTACTAAATACACTGACCCAAAATGAAAACTTTACACTTTATTTCTTTGAATAACTGTTTTGTTAGTATACATGTCGTTGTAAGATTTACGCATGCTTATCGAGACTTCGTCGCAGATAACGATTATGCATTTTTTATTCAAATCCCAGGTTTACTCAAGTGTCAACGCCTGAAGAATGTGATCCTTACGTTGCACGTGCTGAGGAACAGGTGATTCATTGACAGCTTTAAAACCGACAAGAAAACATTTGCAGCCGAGTACTGTTAATAAAAAACAATTTATTGTTACAAAACGCTTCCATTTAGTGACGGCACGTCTTTCCAAAGATCAAAGAAACCAAGTTATTGGCGTGCTCAAGGCGGGGTCTACGGTAAATGATATCGCGCATCATTTTGGCTGCTCTAGACAGACTATTCATTATCTTATGAACCGGTACAACAAAACTGGGTATGTCAGAGTTCGTGCAAGACCTGGTCGCGCACGTGTGACGACGTTACGTCCTTATCGCGTTAACTCATCCACGTAATCGTTTTAAACGGCAACCATTATTGCTCGTCTTTACGGGGTTCATGCACAAAAGATAATTAGTCATTTCGTGCAAAACAAACGGACCTGGCATTTTCCAGCATGGCAATGCAAGGCCCCACACAATACGTAAATAACCACATAATTCCATGCTAAAAATAACGTCAACCTCTTGCATTGCCTGCTTCATGCCGGGTCATGAACCCCATAGAACACGTATTGAATGAATTGGGTCGGAGGGTCAAGTCCAATCATCAAAGGGATGCATTAAATGACTCCAATATGCACCTCTGTTAGCATTACATACGTATCCCTAACGTGCTCATACAACGTTACGTAAATTCAATGAGGCGACGTATTCTGCTTAGCATTCGTAAAAATGGAGGTCACACTGGTCACTGATGATTTTTTTAACATCACTTAAAGCACACAGTCAGTAATTTCTTGTTTCCAAAATCTGTGTGACTGTTTAAATTGGTTTTAGAAATTTTCATTTTGACCCTCTGAACTGAATTATTCATAAAAATTATGCAATTCATGATTTTCGTCCAATAATTTTTTACAGAGACATCGATAAGGCATTGAAGATTCGATGACCGAAAAAATTAACCCCTTTACTTAATTTAACATCAAAATATATACTTTTGAATACTATGTAAAGTTTTCATTTTGGGTCAGTGTATTAAATTTTTTGCCATGAGATCTTTTTTACCTTAACAAACAGTGCATACCCTGATGAAATGCCGCATGATGGCATTTCACCAGTTTACAAGTGTAAAAAACAAGTACCGAATAATATATTTCACAATTGAAATGCTGCGGAATATCTTTTTAAGGCTATTTCTTGTTCCATACATGTATGCATTAACTTGTTGTAACTTGCAGGTAGGTAAATTCGATGTTTCTGCGTCCAATATGATATTTTATTGGCGTCAATATTTCATCAAGCTCAGGTTAATGAATGATTGAAACGCATAAGGCGTTCGCAACTTGTGTAAGCCAAACCAGCTGAAACACAGTTATTGAAAATCATTCGAATGCAAAGGAGATATGGAGCGGACATGGAATTCAAGCATGTACATCCTTATCTTGTTTTGATCACTCATGTACCGAGCTACTAGGCAATTTGGGTTCCCCCTTGACCCTTAAGAGGACTTGAATTTATGAACTTGTCATTTCTGACCGCAGAACAGTGGGGACTTTGACTTTTGTTAAAACCATGGCAGTTTTCTCCACCGTCTGTCATGTTTTACTTAATACTGCCATATTTGCGTTTGTATATATAATGTCGCACATTTTCCCCGCACTAAGGGCACAATGCAAAATGTTAAAACATGGTACATTTGCCCGGCTATCCCCCGCCTTGTCAGGGGATTGCATTGGGTGCCTGGTTAAAACCAACTGGTATATTATACTTATTGGGAGAGAGCTCACTTGCAGCAGAAAGCTTATGCTTGAGATATAAGTATCAGGCGTGTTCATGAGGCATTTTATATATATCAGACTCTGACTACTCTCCCTATATGAAGCCAGGGGTTTGGCCTTTTTGCGAAAAATGGTTTTAGAGCATTTCACAGGGCTAAAATGAGCTGTGAAGACACGCACCATGAACACAATAAACTGAATTTTTCTTCTAAAAATAAAATTGAATAGCTTAAACCCTATACTTGCATCATTAAGTTGTACACACGTGCGTATTTTCGTAAGTACGCCCTTGAGTATTCAAAAGCTTTCGCCAAAGCAGTAACAGGGCGCCGTAATGAAGAGATGTCTACACCAACAGTTTTCGTTTTGTAGCCTTGACTGGTGTTTCACTATAAAATTGCCGGCATCATTAAACTAAAGCCATGACAGATACTGGGAAATTGCTAATGTTAAGTTAAATCAGTGGCCGATCCAGAGGGGGTTCAGGAGGTTCGCTTAAATTCGCCCCCCCCCCCCCCCCCTCTCTTTTGAAATATCCTATGGAAATGAAACAATTTGCTCTCAGTGAGTCCAAATTATTTCATTTTCATGGGGTATTTAAGAAAAATAAGATAAAATCAGAAAAGCGAACCCTATGCTTTATACATATGAACATCCTTTCCAGGAATCTTGGATACGCCCCTGTAAATATACCAAAAGTCAATATAGTCTAACTCAGCCAATTCTAGTAATTCAAGTGTCATTATCTCGTAACTATTTTTCCACTAGTGTCGACTGTTGTCATCTATTGATGAGCCGCATTTGCAAACAATTTGGAACAAGTTGAGGCCTGACAAAATATTGCATCTTACAAATTAAAACTGTTTAGCACTGTCATGGTATTCCCCAAGGATCTTTTTAATGAGTTAATTTAAATTAAAGGAAAGATAAAAGAAACTGCAGACAATGAATAGGTATGCAAAATTACTCAGCATGCATATAGATAATTGTTGAGTCGATTTGGGTGATCTTTATATGATATTGACTGTTCATGGTAGTGATCATAAAAAATTAAAATGCATCCAGTATCATAAATGACTACAGGAGGGACAGGCAGATGGACTAAATCACGTATGTAAATAAGCTGCATCCTATCATAGCGCTTTATCTTCACCATACTGAAGAAGTCCACTAATCTATTATAATTATTATTAATCATTATTTCCCACCTCCCGAAAAATGCTAAAACTGTTTTATTCAATACACACTTAGTTGAGCCCCCTTAGAAATTCAGAAGGAGTAAAATACAAAAAGACAATTAAGCTTTTTACCTCATGGTATTAATTTAGTGAAGAGGGTTGGTGATGGAACCACAGTTTTTCATGACAAGCTTGACTAAGCGGTTAAATAGTACTTCATGCACATACCTACGCTACAAACTGACAACAACCCTTCTTGTACCAGCAAAACTCAGTTTTGATCAATATAAATTTCCTAGGAGTAGAGCTCTAACCAGGGTAGAGGGTGTGTCTTCTGGCAAACTATTTGCTACCATGTTGCTGCATATACCATATTGTGAAAAGTTGATTTTTGGCCAACGCCCCACCGCCAAGTCCACACAAAGGGTTGGACCCAGGCCTACAAGCTAAATTTTCGCTTCATATGTTTCAATATCTATTGCACCTCTGCCTGCATACTAAAATAGGTAAACAATAATTGCAATCTGACTTAGTTATTGCAAAATTATCTTACTGGTCAGGGGCATTTCCAGCTCAAACTCACGGTGTTAACCATGTTTCAAGGTCACTAGTCTTGTGGTTCATGTAAAGAAGGTATAAAGGGTATTCACTACATAAAAATAGTAAGTATGATTAGGAAATACCATAATCACAAACAACAGACAAACCCATGGCTCCCTGAGGAAGAGCCACACAACCATCAAGAGACACCAGGAAGACAAAACTAAGCAAAGCAACCAGCTTTCCTTTCCCCATCAAGATGATTGCAAAACTAGAATTGACATAAAGTAACGTACAACAAAACATAGAACAATTACAGACTCGCACAATGGGAGTAACAATAAACAAAAAGTCAACAACAACAGAACAACCGCCTTAGTACGGACAGCATCCTAAGCCGCTGGGGGCCTTAAATGCGTTTTACTGGTACCAAGTCATCGCCCTAGATTATGCTGTTGTTAAAGTACAAGAAATGTCCATCTCGCATGGAAGCCTTCTACGTATATCAGAATGCTCCATATATATTTCGACTTCAATCCGACCAAAATTCCAAACTGAGTCCATTTGCATGAAAGGTCCAATCAAGCATCCGAATAAAAGTGTGCAAATGAAAGTGATTCTCCTTTTTTCTGCAGTCAGACTCAATAGATTGAATATAACTTCGGTTTCTAGTGCAGAAGTGGAGGTTGAAATCTTTCTCTCTAACAGAGTCAAACCGTTGCATGAGTTGCAGACTTTTCTGGATTCATTATGTTTACTTCCATCATAAAAGTAGTCCAGAGTCCATTTTAATATAATCAGCAGACATAAAAAGCATGCAACATTTTCAAGACTACATTACATCAGCACTTTAACAGAAAATATTAGTTTGCTGAAGATGACTATATTAAAGCACTTCATATGGTTTCCTAGCAAGAAATTAACCGAGTCGCAAGTTACAATTAATGAAGTTGTTAAACGTTTCTGAATTACACTGCTGAGATGTCCCCTCTTAA